>JBBYHK010502776.1:0-65526 GCA_038382065.1 Adansonia grandidieri | reverse complement strand
CCCGCCTCAGATATCTGGTACATATCCAGATCAACCCCCCTATCGTACATCCATCGCCATACCACTTCCATATTTACATCCCCGACATGCCTTTCTACCCCCGATGTGTCCACCTCGGCGTTCGCCTCCACTTCTACATTTACCCGTTCCTCCTCCTCCTCGGCGACTGCACCTTTCACCTCTTCCTCGCCAACCGCCCCCTCGATTTCTTCACTCGCCAATCCGTCCCCTTCGTTTACCCTCTGCTCGGTGCCCGCTGCTCGGCTCCCCTCACCCTCCTCCGATATTACGCGGCCAAACATCTCCCTCTGACTCAACTGCCCCCTAGTGCCCTTACCTCGTTACCTACTTCTTCCAACCTCCCCTTCCTCGCCACCGACTTTACCAATATCTTCCCCCCTGACCATGAGCCTACCCAAACCTATCGGTAAACAAAATCACGAACTTACCAGACGACGATCCTCTTCTCTTGCAGCTTTCCTCTTTGCACCACCTCACACACGTTCAGCACCACCCACGGCAACCCGGTACCACCGCTTCAAAGACAACAACTCAATCTTTCCAACAAAGCCTGGCTCCCTCACACAAATTCCTCGACGAATTTACTATACTTTCTTTTCACAACTGTGGAGCACCCCTCAGCCCATTCCCCCATTATATAGCCATACACTCTCGCCCCTTCCGCTTCCCCCCTTCGCCACGTGTCATAATTCCCTTCGCCGCAATAACTGCCTCGCACCGACACGTGTCTCCTCGCCCTTTCGAATCCCCCCAAATGCGCCCCTACATATCCCCTGTCAGGACACGTGTCCCCTCCTTATTCCCTCCCCCTTTCCACGCCCTTCTGTTACCTGCCATAAATGCTGCCATCACTGCCAGATCGTACTTTTGTACCATCTCCACGCGCCCTGCGCCTACTCCCCATTTCACGCGTCCAAAACGTCAGGTCACTTTATGACTGCCTTTTTGGACCTTGGGGGGGACTATTGTTTTGTCTTGCATATGGCGACGACCAAAACGGCACTGTTTATATATGCCGGCGACGACCAAAACGGCACTGCTTATATATGCCGACCGCCATATGGCGACGACCAAAACGGCACTACTTATATGCCGACCGCCAAGTCTCACCCAACAGTCATAATTTTAAATGTCGATCTCCATGTCCCACCTGACGATGATTTGACCCACCGACAACAACAATAAATGCTGATTGACATCCTGACCGATGACCGACTGGCCGAACCGACCACTAGGCACCATAGCCCGACACCTAGCTCGGCGATGGTCATATCACCACCAAACCATCTGACACTATGTCTCCAGACAACACTTATAAAAGGGTAAGCAAACCCAAAGGTAAGGGGGCTCTCATTTTTTTCCTTAGTCTCCACTGCTATATCTCCAAACACCCTCATACTAACTTAACCATCGGAGAGGGTCCCTGGAGTATCGCCTCCGGCACCCTTCTGACTCTTCTGTGTTGCAGGATCTGCCTAACCTCTAGTGCCAGCAAAGAAGACATCAACATCTTTAAATTAAAAAAATCAAATTTGGGATTCTAGTTTTTTATAAATTAAAAGGATTAAATGCACAAATTCACTAAAAAATGTCGCAACATTAGCATTTAGCATTTTAATGCTTTTAATGCTTATTTTAGAATGGGAAGGGAAAAGAAGATTTTATTTGGTTTTTAGAGTTGTCACTTGGGCTGACGATTCATTGATAAAAGTTTAAGTTTATTAGTTTAAGCTTGTTTATTAAATTAAACAAATTATTATGAATGTAATTTTTATATTTATTTATTAATATATTTTTAGTTTATTTATATGTACGAAGAGAATAATTTATGATTCGTTTAAAACTTATTAAATAATTTTTTTTAAATTTATTTAAATTTGTTTATTTTTTTATTATTTAATAATATTATTATCTATGTTTTAATTTATTTATTTATAAATATAATTAATAATATTTATATTTTATATTTAAAATTTAAAAAAATAACACTAAAATTAAAAAAAAATCTATAATTACCCAAAATGCTTCCTCTGTTGTTTTTTCTCTTCTTCGTATCTTAACTTTCCACGATATCGTTATCATATTCTTTCAGAAAAACCTAAATTACCCAAACCCTAACTTTGCAACTTTTCATTGCCTTTTTGTCCACATTGCCCCAAACTAGTAGGAACCCAATAAGGTTTGTGAAGGTGAGAGAGTGTTTGCTAATGTTGCATCTATTGCCTACCGCCACAACAAGAGGAATAGCAATAAAATCAGTGGTAGCCTAGCTTCTTGACCTCATTAATAATATTCTTAACCTTAGGTATGTTCTTGTTCTTTGGGAAAATGTTTGCTTTGTTGCATATTATGGTGTTTTTTTTTAATATAAACTTGAACATGGTTAGGAATATAGCTCTTAATGTAGGATGTTTATGAAATCTGGAATTAAAAATGTTATTCAATTGTTATTATTGATTCAGTTTAATTTAAGTTAATATTATTGTTTTGTTAATGTTTGCTTGTTTATTTAACATTTATATGTTCATAATCATGTTCAATTATATGTTCATGAAAATATTTTTTTATGTTCATGAACAAGCTTATTTAATTTAAATGAACCAAACTTGAATGATCTTGAACAAACTCAATTTTAAACAAATTGGGTTCAAACACAGTTTTAAAAAATCTTAATAAACACTAACTGAATACTAATAGTCTTAGAAATAAAAGAATAGACACGAACAAGGCTTATTCATTCAAACCTAGTTCATTTACTTCCCTACTTAGGTCTATGTTCTATACTTCCATATTTTTATGGATTAGTTGTGAAACAAAAAAAAAAATCAAATTAAGGTTTTGTGCTAAAATTGGGTGTTAAAATTCAATTGAGTGCACAAGAATAAGATTGTCAACAATTTTAGGGCTTTCTTCACATTTGGTAGTGTTACTTTTAGAGATTCATAGAGGAGCTCTATCTCTATTATGTATAATGATGGGTTTTCCTTCTCAGTTACTTATATAAAACCACAGTTGCTTTCTTTAGCTTAAGCTTAAGATTAAGCCGCATGATTCTTATTTTATTTATAGGTTTCTTGGTTGGAATTTGCAAAACTACGAGCTCAAGGAAGGAGACAGCCATATTATTCTTGTTTTATTTGTAGCTTTATTGGTTAGAATTTGCAAAATTACAAGCTCAAAGAAGAAGAAAGTTTTGGCTTTTAGCCTCGATTTTTTTAAAATATTTGCTCTTAGGTTGGAGCATATACTTTTCATTGGGTCGTAGCTTTATTGGTTAGAATTTCCAAAATTACAAGCTTAAGGAAGAAGAAAGTTTTGGCTTTTAGCCTTGATTTTTTTTAAAATAATTCCCCTTAGGTTGGAGCATATACTTTTCATTGGGTCGACTTGTTTGGTTTTTCTGGTTTTGCATAACTTATGAAGAATGTAAACCAATTTTCTTATTAGTTGCCTTATCTTGTTTGCGAGTTCAAGAATCTTCAACTTCTTTTTCTTTCATTTGTCTAGCAATGGCTAGAAAATCATTGATAGAGTTCAACGATCTAGAAGATGTTTTGCATTCTTTACTTAGCGCATCAAATTTATCTTCGTAGCAAGAAGCCCTTAAGATACTTGTAAAAGCTTCTAAGGCTGCTATTGGCTGTGCAGAACTTGCTTTAGGGAATATCGTTCCTACTGTACTCAGGCTTCTTTAATCTCTCCATCACATATCAAGTCACGAATATCTCATGCAATCATTGAAGGTTTTTAAAACCTTTTCGCTAGAGAAGTAGCCAATCAGAATGCATTTTTGGAGGAAAATGGAATTGAAATTGTGGTTGTTTTGAAGTTGGCTGCACTTGTTTTGATCTAGATTTCGATTAGTTTGCAAGTTTTGGCAAATGTTTCACTAGCTGAAGAAGAACATTGTAGGCATCTAATTTAGTTTAGGCCTCTTTTCTCGATAGTTCTAAATATCCAAGATCGAGAATTAGGTGATCATTTCGTTAGGGTTCAACCTCCTCCATGAAGACAGGGCAATTTCAAGATCTATTTGGTCATGCTTGGATGGCTGCTCGTGCATATAATAAAAAAATTATCATTTTGAGGGTCATAGAGAATAATTTTTGGATAAAAAGGAAAAACTAGTTTTTAAATTTATTTTTGTGAAATTTTGAAATTTAATTTTAAATATGATATCACAATCAAATTTCTTATTTTTAGGGAATTTTCAAAATTTTTTTCATGAAATTGGGTAAATTGACTATGGTATATTTTTACCAATACCCGAGTAGTGTTTTGGCCAATACTAACTTTGAAAAATCTAAAATGTTCAAGAACAATTTTGTACTGGCATTTTATATCATAAGGTATTAAGTTGTCAAATTTATTACTTAATTTTGATTTTTTTGCGATACTACGAGTGTCTTGCTTATGAAATTTTTCTAGTAAAACTTAATCTGGATTTCAAGTTTTCATCTTTATTAGTTTTAGCGATTAATGTTTTTGAAATTTTCTTTTCTCCAAAATATGAACTTTTTTCTCTGTAAAAATTTTGTAACATTTTTCAGAGTTTAGAATTTTAAACCTTTTCACATAATTTCTATAAAATAGCATGGATCTAGCTTTTTGAAATTCTAATTCATTTTAAATTTTTTCATTTTTATTAAATGCAATTTTCTTCTGTAAATGTTTTACCTATAAAAATTTTACAAGTTTAAAATTTTTAATCACTTTTTTCTTATACATAAAATTTTCAAATTTATTAACAAAAATTCTTCTTTAGAATTTAACACTAGGAAAATCTTTTAAATGTTTATTGTGATTTAAATATAGAATTTCCCATTGCATGAATTTCTTTACAAGAAAAATAAATAGGAATCAAAAGCCTCCAAGCATGAAATTTTATTTTATTCATTCAAGAATTTTCTTATTAACTTTATTTCCCATTCAATGCATTAAAATTCTTTTTAGGCTCCTATATTTTAGTATTTTCTTGCTTTCGGACTTTTTTTTTTCCAAATTTTCATAAAAAGATTTTTTATTTGATTTTTTCCATGAAAATTTTTATTTGAGTTTTCACATATTAAAATATTTTCTCTTTTATTTTATTTATTTATTTATTTTATGAGTCAAGAAAATTTTTCTATTTCATAAGCTTAAAATTTTCAAATTTAGCTAATGAGCCTTAAAGCCGATAAATTTTTCAACAAACCTAATAAGCCCTTTTTTTTCCAACAAGCATAACAAGCCCATTTGGAATTTCCAACAAACATATTTGGAATTTCCAACAGGCCCATTTGAATTTTCGAACAAAGCCCATTAGTATTTTCTCTCTCTAATTTTTCTTTCACATTAATTCTTTTGGTTCCAAAATTTCTCTATGGATTTTTAATTAGACCTCCCACTAGATTAAATTTTTAATTGAATTTATTATATGAAATTTTTATTTCTTGAGTACCCAACTCTTAATTTGTTACAATTTAATCATTCCAATTCATTTTTCAATGAATTATGATTTTATTTATTTTTCATTTTTTGCAATTTAATCATTCCAATTCATTTTTCAATGAATTTGTTGCAATTATGATTTTATTTATTTTTCATTTTCAAAATTTTGTTGATATTTATTTTAATTCTAGAATTTAATAATTTTGTTACATGAGTATTAATTTAGCTGGAATTGAATTTTTTTTCCTAGCTACTTTAGTTTCATCCTATCTATATCATTAAGATAAACTTATCTTGATCATCATTAAACCTATGGAATTAAATTATGACTCATGCATGATATTATGACAAAAAGACAAAAAAAAATTTATCCTTATCTAAATAAAATATCAACTAAGGGATAAAATCAAAAAAATAAAAAATAAAAAAGTGAAATTTAGCCAAGGGCCAAATCTTTCGATGTTTCATTTTATTGGCGAATGGTTTCATAGCAAATTTGGTTACTTTTCTGATGAATTTTCAAGCTTTTCAAAAAATATAAAATTTTGATTCTGATCATTTTCTTCATTTTCCTTTCATTTTCTTTCCTTGTATTAAGCTTGGTTATTACTTGTGTTCATGGATTTTGATCCATGTCTAAAGGCCAAGTATGAAAGCCATGAACATTTTTTTTATTCAGTTGTTAGATTTTATTTTTCTTAACAATACTTTGATTGTCATAAAAAACAAATGTTTTTGTGGAAATGATGTTACCTTATTGTATACATAATTTTATGCTATTTTTCTTGGTATTTTTCATGTAGATTGTTGATAAAATATGCTTGAATGCTCGTTTTTTTCATGATTTCATGCATATTTGAGCTTGGTAGAAATTAGGATATATGTTTATTTTGTTATTCATGAAGCTACGTTGAGAAAAGAATTCTTCTTGGTTGTTGTTAATGAAGGACAAATATGATTATGACCTTTGGATAAATTTTTATATTTGTTTTTATGACATTTAGAACTATTTTGTAATGTTTGAAAATTGTAGGGCCTAAAAATAATTTTCCTAGAATTTTTAAGGCCTTGGATGGATATTTCCAAGCTTTGCTAAACCTTACAGGGCATAAATTTTACAACAAGCCCAATAAACCTATTTTTATTTTGCAACAAGCCCAATAAGCCCTTTTTTTCGAACAATCATAACAAGCCCATTTGGAATTTCCAACAAACATATTTGGAATTTCCAACAAGCCAACAAGCCCATTTGGATTTCTAAACAAAGCTCATTAGTATTTTTCTCTCCAATTTTTCTTTCACAATAACTTTTTTGGTTCCAAAATTTTTATATGGATTTTTAATTATACCTCCCACTTGATTAAATTTTAATTGAATTTATCATATGAAATTTTATTTCGTGAGTACACAATTTTTAATTTGTTACAATTTAATCCTTCCAATTCATTTTCCATGAAATTTTCAATTAAGATTTTTACAATTATGATTTTATTTATTTTTCATTTTCAAAATTTTGTTGATATTTATTTTAATTTTAGAATTTAATAATTTTGTTACATGAGTTTTAATTTAGTTGGAATTGAATTTTTTTCCCGGCGAATTTAGTTTCATCCTATCTATATCATTAAAATAAACTTATATTGATCATCGTTAAACCTATGGAATTAAATTATGACTCATGCATGATATTATAATAGAAAGACAAAAAAATTAATTTATCCTTATCTAAATAAAATATCAACTAAAGGATAAAATCAACAAAAAAAAGGAGGAAATTCAGCCAAGGGAGATTTTTTCTCCCTTAGCCGAATCCTCCAATGTTTCATTTCATTGGCGAATGGTTCCATAGCAAATTTGGTTATTTTTCTGAAGAATTTTCAAGCTTTTCAAAATTTATTAAATTTTGATTCTAATTGTTTTCTTCATTTTCCTTTCATTTTCCTTCCTTTTAGTGAGCTTGGTGATTACTTGTGTTAATGGATTTTGATCCACGTCTAAAGGTCAAGTATGAAAGCCATGAACAATTTTTTTATTTAGTTGTTAGATTTTATTTTTCTTAACAATAATTTGATTTTCATAAAAAACATATGTTTTTGTGGGAATTATGTTACCTTAGCACATACATAATTTTATGCTATTTTTCTTGGTATTTTTCATGTAGATTGTCGATAAAATATGCTTAAATGCTCATTTTTTTCATGATTTCATGCATATTTGAGCTTGGTAGAAACTAGGATATATGTTTATTTTGTTATTCATGAAGCTACACAAAGACAAGAATCCTTCTTGGTTGTTGTTAATGAAGGACAAATATGATTATGGCTATTGGATAAATTTTTATTTTTGTTTTTATGACATTTAGGACCATTTTGTAATGTTTGAAAATTGTAAGGCCTAAAAATATTTTTCCTAGAATTTTTAAGGCCTTGTATAGGTATTTTTAGGCTTTGTTGAACCTTCCAAGGATAACTTGGTAAAGTTTTTTATCTTTTTTGGGGTAATTTTATAATTTTGGAATATTTAAGGATTAAATTGCAAAATTGCGAAACTTTTCCGAGGCCATCCAAGCTTGGCTGAATGCTTTGTGGGGCCTTTAAGGGTGTTTTCATGCATATTTTAACATGTTTAAGCATGTTTCATATATTTTTAGCTTGTTGAGGGTCTTTTTGTAATTTTATAAAGTTTAAGGGTTTGTTTGCGAAAATTGAACAAAAATGTTCCAGGGCCAAAGGTAGTTGGCCAAATGGTTCTAGTGATTTTTGGTAAATTTTCCATGTTGATATTGACATGTTCAACATTTGTTTGTAATTTTAAGTCATTTAGGGATTAAATTGAAAAGTTGAAAAGTTTAAAAGTCCATTTGGTAAAGCTTACATTTTAGGGTTATATGAGTCATTTTACATTAAATTACCCATTTAGGGTATTTTGGACATGCTAGCAATATTTTTAGCATTTTTAGCCATTTTGGGGATAAAGTGCAGTTTTGAGAAATTTAGGGATCTATTTGTAATTTTTTTGTATTTTAGGTTATATTTGTCATCTAAATCATCAAGGATATGATTTTCATTTCATGATATTTTCAAGTCCTTTAGGTTATCAAGACACTTTCACTTTAAAAGTATACTTTAGAGGAATTTTAGTAATTTACCCTAGAACAGAGTTTTATAAGGTCATCGAGATACTTTCATGTCGAAGGTGCACACTAGAGATAGGTTCATCCTTCCATGATGATATCAAGTCCTTCAGGTTTACTAGGATACTTTCATGTCTAAGGTACATCTTAGGGACATTTTAGGTATTTATTTTAGAACTGAGTCTTTTAGGGTCACTAGGATACTTTCATGTTGAAGTTGCACTTTAGGGGACCTCTTGGTCACTTCGACCAAGTGTGAGTTCCTAGAGTCTAGTTTCGCACTATTTTTTGATACTGGGTCTTAGCACAAGCTTTATTTTTTTTGATAAAACCAAAATTTTTTAAAAATCAAGCCAATGTTTTTGAATTAAAGTGGTATGTGGAATGTCTTCCAGCATACAGGAAGGGTTTCATGAATTATTTTAATAACAAGATATCTTCTTTAAAATGAGTAAAATAGGGATTTTTCATATTTCATGAAAATAAAACCTTTAGCAATCCTCCGATCCACTAGTGGGGTGTGGAAGATGTTTTATTTTTTAAAAAAATAGTAAAAACCCAATTTCTTAAAATGGAATAATAAATTTATTTTAGTAAAAATTTGAAATACGAGAATTATAATTAAGTGCCGGACACTAAAACCAAATAAAATCAAGTTTTAAGTTAATACATAATTAATAAATTTTGATTTTCAGGCATCATGAAAGGGATTGATCTTTACTCGTAATTGTAATTGACTTTTGAACCCTTTCAAGCGAATCTGTGGAATTAACATAGATCTAGCAACTTGTTTTTTAGGGTTTTATAACCCTAAAAAATACAAACTCTAGTAGGTGACCAACCTTACTTAGCCAAAATAAATTGGTAGCAACTCCAAGACAAATGGTCATTTTGTAATGACTATTTATGGTTAAGTCAAGTGAGCGATTTATTCCTACCATTAAGTCCTGTGGGTCAGGATTCACATCTTTGCCATGTTGTGATAGACATCAGTAGGCTATGTGGCTCAAGTTCTTTCCAAATAAGTTTATCTTGCTAGCAAGCATGTATAGTTAGGAGACTAGTGTCCCATTGTGCATGACTTTATACACCAGATGTGATGGAAGGCCCTAATTGGGTACTAAGTTATGTGCAAATTTAGGGTTGCCTATTGTAGTGACTATAATACGAATGTCGTAATGTTCCTCCCTCTCACGAAAGAAGCGCAGTATTGACTTAAAAATACATTCTTGACGAGGAAGTGTCCTCTTGACCAAGAATCTTTGTCTCTTTTTTTTGATGTGATGGGACCAAAAAAGTATGGATTCTTAGCTTTTGATCATGAATAAGGACTTTCGGATGAATCAGTCATCCAACTAGTCTTAGATGGCCACCATTAAGTGGCTAACGCTTGGAGTCACCATCAATCAGTTGGGCTAGGCATGATCGGATGCCTACTGAAATCGCTATTCCAAGTTATGAAACTCAAAACATCGATTCCATTGTCTGCATGGTTCAAAGATTCGACGGTTGGGTTTTAGAGTTGGTTACGCGCAGGAAATGATTAACATCCTTACAATGCCAAAAATTGGTACCTTCTAGCTATGTCTTAACTTGGATTTGATTTTTGTTTTTGACTTGTAATTATTTCAATATTATCCCCTTTTATGCATGAATTTGTATAAAACAATAAATCTAAGTTTTAATGAAAATTTTAATCCCATATGTATCCTAGAGAAATGGGAAACGTAGATATTTCTGACAAAATGATCTCTGGATTTAATTTGAAAATTGGATATTTCATGTCAAGCATTAAGGGGCTACAGACACGAGACATTACCTTGTAATTTTTTTGAAATCAATTTAGAAATATGAATGCAAAGTGCACGCCATAAAGAGAAAAGTATTAGTGAGATAAAAAAATGAGATAGTATTGTATAAAATAAATCACAAAAAAATGAAAGAAAAAAAGGAGGCATAGTCGGAATGCATCTTATAGTTGCCATCGCTTATCTAGAAATAACCAAGTTAAAGATTTTTGAGACACTTTTGGATCCATTGGTTGATTAAGCCATGAAAAACGGGTTTGAATTTGGAAAAGTTTAGGGAAAATCTGGGGAGAGAAAATTTTATTTTAAGGACTTTTGAAATAGCGAGATTAGAAAATTTAAATTGACAAAAATTTATTGTTTTTTAACAAAAATGGCATTTCGATGTTTTTGGATAGAACCAATAATTTTTGAGTTGAAAGTGAGAATTGACAAAAATAGAAATTAATAAAATTTGAAAAATGCTCTTGCCTTAATTTAGGCGTAAATGGGGGTTGACACTCATTTTTAGACTTGACAAGGTTGATCAGACTCATCTAGAGCAATTCAAATGCCTTGGATAGGGAATTTTGAGAAATCGATCAATTTTGATAATACAAAAAATAGGGGACAACATTGAGCTAGTCCCCATTCTATTTTTTTTTTTGGATAAGTCTAAAGGTCCTAGGGGTTGGTTAAGGTACCATTGAAAAGGTAACTTGACAAGGTTTGATATAAAATATATATATATATATATATAAATGCCACAAAATTGTCTTCTTGGAGGAAATAATTATTAAAGTTGGATCTAATTTAGCATTGGTGACACATGCAGGGGAAAAGGCAAGATAAACTTTGAAAAATCATTCTGGGTACATTAGTAATCATTAAATTTCAAATGATGCCTTTACGCAAAGGTAATTTCATGTATTTTGTAGGAAGTATATCTTCTAGAAAATTCATTTGAGGGGTCGAAATGACCCAAACAAAATTTTAATTGTTGATTCCAAAGGTTATAAACAGCAAAGATTCAAAAAATCGTAACTCCCTCCTCCAAAATGATCTAGGGGGCAAAGAGATACAGCTCAAAAGGTACTTCGATGCTTTTTAATGAAAAATGCTAGAAAAATATTGAAAAATCATTTAGGGTTCAAAAATGATTTTTCAATCTAAAGTCACCATGGTGCCAGTGCTAAAACGAGGGAATTTTCAATTTTCAAGTTTCCCAGAGCTAGACTTGAGATACGAACATTTGAATGTCCATGGCAAATGGAGAGTCAATGACAATAGCTTTACAAGCTCATTTGCATGGTCTCGGAGTAGTTTGGGATGATGAAACAGCTCGTTAACCATGTCACAAGTGAAAAACAACTAGAAACAAGATTAAGGCACAAACACTTATGAAACCTTTAAAAGGCACATTTTTATTTTGAAAATCAAAACATTTGTCCTCATTTATCCTTGAATCCAAACATATGAAGCTTGATTTATCCCCGAGATTAGAGGACCAATGGATTGAAAACATTAAATCCATGTTAGTCTTCATTTATTGGAGTTAACATGGACTTAACTTGAGGGTTTTCAAAATCAAATTTAGCATCTACAAAGCAAGCGTATTTCCAAACATCTTATGAACTAAAGTGTATAGACATGGTATTTAAGCATCAAGTATGGCAAAACCAACATCAAATGGTATTTTATCAAACATATGGCTATCAAAATGCAAGAAATGGCACAAATATGATCGACAAGAATATTTGACATAGATGCAAAAATGAACATATACATATGACATGAAATATTTGACATCTATATATATATATATGCTCATAATATAACATGAAACATACAAGGTTATGGGAAAACATCATTAGCTTCAATAAAATGGCCACGGATTTTAGTTTAATAGGAAAAGAATATTAGCTTAGCAATGGATTGGTTTCCTTTTTACCTTAGTTTTGGGCTCTTTTTTATTTGCTTTTGAGTTTTGATTTTTTCTTGGCTGTAGCTTTCACCTTGCTTTTTCAATTGCTTTCTTTTCTTTTTAATTTATGGTCACATGAGATAGGTGAATGTAAGGAATGGTGCCTGCACAAAAGTACAAAGAAATACCAAAATTTTGGCTTGGGAGGCTTGAGAATGAAAGAACTTTGGTGGCTAATAAGTTGCATCATGAGGTTTTTTTTTTTATTGCTTGTTGTGGCTAAAGAAGTGAATGAGCTAAAGCCAAAATTTGGCTTAAATATCAAGGGGAAGTGCTAACCAACTAAATCTAAGGGATGGAGCCAATTTTGATTTTTCTCTTGCAAATGTGATGAGTCATGGTGTATTAGGATGTGCTTTCAATTTTTAATTGAAAGTACTAATATTTGAGTACCAATTGGTGTTGGATTATCAAGAATGCCCTTTAATCCAATTTACCTCAGAATGTCCCACCATCTAGCTAATCGAGCCCTAATAAGCCCAAAATTAATGGACGTATTGGATCAAAGTAATTTTAACAAGGCCTATCAAGAATTTAAATTATTTAAAGAATTGGCCATGATTAAATAAAATACGCCCAAAATAAATTAATTAAACATGCACGTGGGACCTATTTTATCAAATATTTATTTTTTATAAGACTAGAACTTGAATTAAATAATTTATGACCTAATATAATTAAATAAAATATGCCTAAATAAACAATTAAATATGCGTGTGGGACCTACTTTATCTAATATATATTTTTTATAAGACTAGGCCTTAAATTAATAATTTACTACCTTAGCTAGGAATGATGGGAATGAATTCGAGCTTGTAAATTCAGCTTTGATAATGCCCTGATATGCTTGCGTGGAGGCTCATATAAAATTAGATGTCTATAGTTGCCCATCTTTAGCATTACTGAGTATTAGGAATAGGGTAGAGATAAATAGGCACCACTTGTTTGGGGTTGAATGATGCCCCTTAAGTACCTGGAACAAAAAAAATCAAATTAAAATCTTGCCAAGATGGACACGGTATTTTGGTGGCATTCTAATTAGTGCAAAATAAACTAAATGTGTTTTGTAAGGTTTGGCCCTCTAGTAAGTTTGGGTTTTCTAAGGCTTGACCTCCCTAACCACGTGCCAACTGATGTTGACTTAGATTAAACAAGTGCCTAGCTCTATGTGGACTAAAGGGATGGGTGGCCAGCTCTTTGTGGACTGTCTCAATAGACATCCAGCACTTTATGGGTTAAGGGGGTAGGCATCTAGCTCCTTATGGATTGACTCGATAGGCATCCATCTCTTTATAGACAAAAGGGATAGTTATCCAGCTCTTTGTGGGCTAACCCAATAATGTCCACCTCCTTATAGACTAACTCAAAAGTCATCTAACTCCTTGTGGACTGACTTGATACATGGGTGAAATAGTTTTTTTCTTTTGGGTTTGAAAATAAAAGTCCTCTTCAAAAGTGCTGCAGGCATCATGGCGAGAGGATTGCACACTATCCTAATTAAAATATCCTCAAGAAGGGCTTTTGGTATATCCTCAAGAAAGGCTCCAAAGGTTTTCGATGAAACATCCTTAAGAGAAGCTTTGGAGTTTTTTTTTTTAAAATATTCTCAATAAAGGCTTTTTTGTTAAGACGTCTTCAAGAGAGGTTCTAGAAGATTTTGATAAAATCCTCAAGAGAGGCTTTAGAATTTATTTTTTTAAATGCCCTTAAGAGAAACTTTGGATGAAATGTCCTTAAGAGAGGCTTTGAAAGTTTTGATGAAACATCCTTAAGAGAGGCTTTGGAAATTTTTTAAATATCCTTAATAGAGACTTTGGATGAAATGTCCTCAAGAGAGGCTTTTAAGGTTTTTAATAGAACATCCTCAAAGAGGCTTTGGATGAAATGTTCATTTAAAATTCCTCGAGAGAGGTTTCTATTAAAAATCCTTATAGAAATATCCTCAAAAGAGGCTTTTGAAAATTTTTGGTTGTCATCCTCAAGAGAAGAGATATGATGTATGCCATGGATGTCACTCCTAGACACAAACACCATCTCATGTGGTGTCATGTGTAAGTTGGTAGCAATCCCTATGCTTTTAGTCAAGATACCCATACGCATGAAATGATGCACATGCATGTGAGGTGACATGGTGTCGCAACGTAGTCAGGATATTAATCTTGATCAAGGTAGACTTAAAAGGCAGGTGCACCTCTCGCTCCTATATATATCATTTTGTATCCTTTTGGGGTATGTTTTTCCATATATATAATTTTATATCCTTTTTTCACATCTAGGGATAGAATTGTTGAGGTGAACCATTCACTAGACTTAACCCTAAATAGTTATTATGAAATGACCATTTATTTTAGAGTCACCACTAATCTATTTTGGCCAAGTTAGATTGGTCACTTATCGGAGTTCATATTTCAAGGGTTACAAAACCTTTAAAAAACAAACCCCAGATATATGCTCGTACCAAAGATTGCTTAAAAAGATCCAAGATTCATTACAATCATGAATAAGGATCGATTTCTCTCATGATGCTTGATACTTGGTACCTTAGTAACTATGTGTTAGTTTAAATTTTGATCTTATTTAGTTTTTGTGTCCAATATTTAATATAGTTCCCACATACAAAAAATAAAATTTTACAAACAAAGTTATTATTTCATTTAAGAAAATCAAATTTTTTATACTTTTCAAAAATCAAAATACCATTTATACCCCACTGAAGAGCCGGAGGAACATGAAAGGTTTTATCATTCTCTTTGACACTCCACCAGAGAGTCGGAGGAATGAAAAATGTTCTAGAAATCAAAATATCTTTCGCACCCTTTCGAAAGACTGAAGGAATTTGAAAGGTTTTATCTTTGAAATTCATTATAAATCCCGATTTTGTTGTTTTTGAAGAGGTTATAGCTTTGTTTAAAATAATCGATGAGGTAACTTTCATATTCCTGTAAGCGCACCTATGGATTATTTCAACTCGAGTACATTACTTCAATTTTTTTGAAAATTTCCTATTTTATTAAAAGTATTTATTCTATGACTCGAACTTGGTCAAAAAGACCAAAATGTTCCCAAAGGATACCTTTGACCTAGAAGTATCTTGTGATCTTAATGGACTCCATTTGTAGAGTAAATTATTAAAGTGTCCCTAGGGTATACTTTCAGCATGAAAATATCTCAGTAACCCTAAAGGACTAGCTAACATTATAAAAAGATGAATCTATCCCTAATGCACACCTTCATCATGAAAGCATCCTAGTGATTACATACAACTTGGTCCGATGGCAAATCATTAAAATACCCTTGAAGACTACCTTCATCATGAAAGCATTCTGATAACTCCAAAGGACTTGGAATGGTATGAAATGACATATACCTTAAATGGATAATTGGATGTCAAAGAAGTGCTAAAATGCAAAAATTACAAATAAAACCTTAAATTTTCAAAATTACATTTTTGCCATGAAAATGGCCAAAATGCTAGAAAGACTTGTTATTGACCAAAATACCCTAAATGGTAATTTAAAAATCAAAATTAACCTAAAATGCAAAAATTACAATTAGGTCCCTAAATTTCACAAAAATTGCATTTTTGCCATACAAATGGCCATACTAGAAGTACTTATAAATGGCTAAAATATCGTAAATGGGTAATTCGATATGAGAAATGACCATTTTAACCCTAAGATTTAAGGCTTTACCTAATAGAATCCATACTTTTCTAACTTTTCAATTTTGTCCGTATATGATTTATTATCACAAATAAACAACCAAACACATCAAAATTGACATGAAATAATCACCAAAAATCACAAACAACATTCGAGTAAGTACCTTTGGGCTTAGAGTAAATTAGTTCAATATTTGCAAATAAGCCTCTAAACTTTTCAAAATTACAAAACAACCCCAAAAGATAAAAAACACATAGTACATGCTAAAACATGCTTGAAAGCACCCTTACTAATTCAACCATAGGTTTAGCTAAGCTTATATGGCCTTCAAGAAATTTTACAACTTTTGTAATTAAGTCCCTATTAAAATTATAAAATAACATTAAAAAAATCATAAATTATCACTAAACAAGGTACACATATTTTGGCCAAGCTTGGATTTACCTATCCCAAGCTTTCAAAAATTTGGAGAAAATTATTTTTAGATCCTTAAAGTTTTAAATTTTACAAAATAGTCTAGAGATCGAAGAAAATCATAAAATAAATCTTACCAAAGGCTACAAACCACTCGGCTAAGCCTTATATAAGCAAGATAGATTTTATTTTTCAACATAAACATATATATCCTAGTTTCTACAAAGCTCAAATCAACACTATTATGTTTAAAATCATAAAAACCAATATATAGGCATACTTTATCAGGCATTTACATGAAAACATCAAGGAAATAACATGATCATGAATATATCCAAATGAGAAAATAAACAACATATCAACAACAACATGAAAATCAAGTTATTAATGAAAATTTAACAAAAACCATTAAATACATAAAATTGTTCATGTCTTTTAACACTTAGCCTTTAAACATGGATCAAAATCCATGAGCACAAGTAATCATCAAGCTCATAAACATTATGAAATGTAATAAAAATGAACAAAAATGAAGATTTTTCTAAGCAATATTACCTTAAAAGTTTTAAGACTTAAGGAAAACTTAAAAAATTTAAGGTCTTTAGCGTTTTTTTTTTGTTATGGATCATTAAGCTTCAATGTGAACCATCCTAGGGGAAGGAATTTGGCCAAGGGATGAAAAAATCCCTTTGGTTGAATGGCTTCTCCCGTGATGTGCCATTTAGTTAGCATATAACAATAATCATATCGCCAAGATAATGACGAGACTTAAAAGGAATTACAGGGAGTGTTGCCTTTGAGTTATTCTTTGATCGGGATTTGAATTAGGCATTATAAGATGATAGCAAGTGGAAAGACCATCAGACAAATTGCTTGTCCAATCAGTCTTTGAGGGCCACCATGAAGTGGTTGAAGACTTAGAGTCACCATTGATAATTTTGGGCTAGGCATGAATGCTTATTATAAATGATATTTTGAGTTACGAAACTTGAAACTTAGATCTGCGAGATCTATAGATTTATTGGATCGGTTTGAGAGTTAGTTACGTGAGAGGAATGATTAGCAACCCATGATGCTTGAAATCTGTATATACTAGCCACGTCTTACATAGGTATTAGGTTCTTCAATTTTGACTTATCATTATTTTAATATAATCCCCTTTAAATGCATGAATTTTATGAGAAAATTACAAACCCAACTTTCAAAGAAGAAAAATTTAAATCACCTATGTGCCCCAAGATGTTGAGAACATAGGGATTTTTGTCAAAAATGATCTTTGGATTTAATTTTGAAAAATTGAATATTCCATGTCAAGCGTAGGAGAGATTACTAACACGATTCCTTATAATTTTTTAAAACAATTGAAAAGTATAAAGGCAAAATGGATGCTTCAAAGAGAAACATGTTTGCAAGACGAAAAGGAATATAATAACACTACATCAAAATAAACACACAAAAGCATAAAAGAGGTATGGTCGGTATGTATCTCATAATTATCTTCTATTATTGAGGAATAACCCAAATGAAGGGTCAAAAAGAAAGTCTTGATTAAAATGTTGAAGAAAATCTAAGAGAGAGAATTTATATTTTTTGAGTGAAAAGAAAGATTAGAGTATTCTCTTGGAAGATGGGGTTGGAGTACCCCTAAAGGTAGAAATTTTTTATATTTTCAAAAGGATGGTTTTGAATAAAAGGCTAGAGTTGTTTGAAGAAAAGAAAATTTAAATTTTTTGAGTGAAAAGTAGGTTTATAGTACCTCTTTGGATGGCACCATTGGAGTATTCCTAAAGGTAGGAATTTTGGTAATTTTGGTAACAAAGGTTTTTGTATTTTTTGGTGAAAATATAAGTTGCTATTGGAACTAAAGATTTAAATGAAAGATAAAATTAGTTTTTGTAAAGTGTTCATACCTTTACTTGAACTTGGTGAGACCCATCTTATGATGCTCAACACCATGAGGAGTTAATTAAGTGTGTAAATCGAGGCCTTCGAATGCCCTGAAAAAATGGTTTGAGGAAATTAGTCCAAAAATAAAGAATAGCATCACACTATCACCCTACCTGAATTTATTCCAAGCAAATTCAGAAGTTTCAGGTGTCAGGTTAGGTACCATTGAAAAGGTGAGTCCATAGGGGTTAATGCAAAAGTATTCTGAAATTCTCTAAAAATTGCTTTCTGGGAGGAACTAATTTTCAAATTTTGGTTGAATGCGACGTTGACAACACGTGCAAGGGAAATGGTGCAACTAACTTTGAAATTCATTCCAAACACATATAAAATCATTAGGTCGCAAGTAATACCTTTTCGAAAAAGGATTTCATGACCTTTTTAGTAAAAAGATTTTAAAAATTTGTAAAAATCATCTGATGGCCCAAATGTCCCAAAAAATCATAACTCCCTTATCTGGAATGATCCAAAAGCAAACGAGACAGTTGGAAAAGTAATTCAATGCCCTTTCAAGGAAAATATTAGAAAATTCCATAAAAATCACTTTGTGTTCAAAAATGATATTTTAAGGGTATAAAGCTGTTAGGGCAACAGATTTTGTGATTTTTTTTGGGTTTGTTAGGACTAAAACCAGGTCATGGGCATCCAAACATTCATAATAAAAAGGAAAAAGTAGCATGGGCTTACAAGCTCATTTACATAATCTTAGAGTAGTTTGAGACGATGAAATAGTCCATTGACCATGTAACCAATAAGGAGATTAAACTCAAGATCAGGGCATAAACACTTTTAAAACAAGTTGAAAGCCATTTCATTTTTCAAAACCAAAATTTTAGCCTCACTTAACCATGAATCTGACATGAAAAACTTAACTTATCCCCAAGATTGGAAGATAATTTCATGAAAACATTAAGCTTATTTTAATCTCCACTTATTGGAGGTAACATAAGCTCAACTTAGGTTCTTTGTTTTTTGAAAAATCAAATTTTGTAACAAACAACCTCCAAGAAGGGCATCAAGAACAAATCTTTAATCATGTAAAGGATGTAAATATGCCATGAAAGACAAACAAGTGCTTAAGCAACCATAAGACCATATTTTTATCACATAAAACATACTAAAAATACAAGCAATATAAGGAAAATGCATGAACATTTAAGAAGATGCTTATGACAACAAAAAAAAATGGTATAAGTCTGTAAGGAAATGTTTCTATCGCATAAAACAAAAGATAGGTAACTTCTATAGCATCAAAGATATGGTTTTTATGCTATCAAGCCAAAACAAAACATCACAAAGCTCATTGGAATATCAAAACATCTTGGACTAACAATGCATCATTAAAGGTTATGCAAGAATGGTGGTGAAAGAATGGCAAAAATCAATGAAATAATGGTTGTTTGAAAAAAAACAAATAAAGACATCATTTTTAAGCATTCAAACAACATCCAAGCACCAAAAATTCAAAATATCATCCAAACAAACTAAAAAATGCATGTTTTCCCAAGAAGGTCATGGCTTCATGAGTATTGGTTAGCTAAAATGACGTAAAATGTGTGTGAAGCAAAGAAGTAAGGAGAAAAATGTAGAAAATATACCAACAAAGCTTGCCAAACTCTTTTTTTTTTCTAGTATACTTAAAGTTGTAATCTTTATGTTTTTTAGCTTTTTTTTTGTGTTTTCTGGTTTTTACCTCATTTTTCTTCCCTTTACTTCTATAGATGAGCAAGAATAAGTAGCAAAGATGAGTATTTTGGTAACACAAAAGATGAGATATGTTTTCGGGTGAAAAGGGGTAATGCTGAGCCTCTTTCTCATAAGCACATGGTTAGCCAAGGCTTTTGAGCTAAAAGAATAACGGTATTGTGGGATTTTCCCCATGTAACATGCAACAACCTTGGGTACTATGCTTAGCTGGCTAAAATTCCATTGACTGCCAAGAGTAGGTTCGTGGAGTAGAGAAGTTGTAATAGCCTACAACTGGAGAAAAGCCAAGTATGCCCCCAAACAAACCATGTGTTTATGCAAAAGTCTTAGTTTCAAGCCATTTTGGGCCTTAAGAATTTGTTGGCATGAATTTTGTGATTTTTGGTACAAAAATGTGGCCAAGTTAAAATTTTGGACTTGGGGTCCAAGAGTTAAAAAATACCATGAAATAGACAAAATGCATAAGATATATCGATACATTGTATATTGTATCGATACATCTGGGCAAAAAACCCAGAATGTATTAATACAATAAAGAATATATTAATATAATCTAAGATTTGATTGATACATTCACTTGTATATTGACACATTTTATTTAAAAATAGAATTTTAGCCATGATATAGCCAGTATCAATACAATTGACTAAAGTATTGATAATTGACTTCTATATTAATACATTCATTTGTTTTATTGATGTAAATAGTGGAATTTAAAATTTTTTTACAGTTAAGGGTTCTCTATCAATACATGAAGGCCATGTATTGATATATTCATGCAAAAATTATAAGTTTTTCATACCTTTAGCTCTTTAAACACCTTAACTTAGCTATGAGTGAAGGAGAATTAATCTATGCTCAACCAAATAACTCTAATAGTGCCTTGAATGATGATCTTTGATGTCTTGAAACCTAAACAAAATAGGCTGTCTATGACTGCCCCTCTTTTGCCATTGCTGAGTATTAGGAATTAGGCAAAGACAAATAGACACTCTGTTATCCATGGAGAAATGATCTCTCTTGAATGCCTACAAAAATGAAATTTAATTAATGTTTCTTCGTGATTGCTATGGTATTAGTGACAATTTTGATTGATATAGAAAAACTTAAAAGGTTTTTATAGAGTTTGACCTTTCTACTAAGCTTTGTGTTTTTTAGGGCTTGAACCCCTAAATAGGTGCCAGGGACTAAGGACTTAGACTAGATAAGTGCCCAGCTCTTTATGGACTAACTCAATGGGCATTTAGCTCTTTACAGACTAACTTGATAGGCATTTAGCTCTTTATGGACTGCCTTGATAGGCATAAACTTTTTATGGACTATCTTGACAAGCATCCAACTCTTTCAGGACTACTTTATAGGCATACATCTTTTTATGGACAACTTGATAAGAGTCTAACTCTTTGTGGATTAACTCGATAGCCATCCAGCTCTTTGTGGACTAATTCAATTGGCATCCAGTTCTTTGTAGACTAAATCAATTGGTATCTAGCTCTTTATAAACTAACTCAATAGGCATCCAATTGTTTGTAGCCTAACTCATAGGTGTCTAGCTCTTTGTGGACTGACTTAATAAACATCCAGCTCTTTTTGTGGACTGACTCAATATGGACCCAACTCTTTAGGGACTGACTCAATAAGCATCCAACTCTTTATGGACTGACTTGAAGGCATCTAGCTCTTTGTGGACTAAGAGGACTGAATTGACTCAGTAAGCATCTAACTCTTTATGGATTGAATTCATAGGTGTCTAGCACTTTATGGACTGACTTGATAGGTGTCCAACTTTTTGTAGACCAGGAAGAAAGAGGTCCAACTCTCTATAGATTGAGTCGATAAACATCCAACTCTTTATGGATTGACTCGATAGGTGTTCGATTTTTTATGGATAGAGGTAGATTGAGTTTAGATACATTACTTGGATAGTTGTTTTGATTTTGTAAGATTGTAGGGTTTAAAGTTCTTACTAAGAATTCCCTGAGGTTTTTGGGAAAGGAAAACATGCATTTGAAGCTTTTTGCTATTTCAGGACATTTAAATTTGGAGTCTATGCCTGAAATGTTGTTAACTGCTTCACTAATGATGCATGAAATGCAAATGCATGCTTAGATGACAAAATGGAATGATTTAGCAGTTTAATCTAAAGAACAACCATAACATAACCCCTTAGATTGTTTTTATTTAAGGATTCCATCAGTAATTATTCACCAATCTTACTTCTAGTAGTAGAGGTTTTGGAGCTCAAGTTATGCTAAAGGGTACGATTAAACTGTAATTTATGGTGAAAAGTTCCTGGGCTTAATTGATTCAATTTTAGGATTGTTCAGATTAAGTTTACTGGCAAGCTCCATAAATTCATTTTTTCAATTTGACTTTAAAGATTATTTTCTAATAGTCCAGGTGGGCTGACAATCTATTTCTGAATGTTGACACTAGGGATTAAAAGTTGATTCTTTGCTTCTACCTTTTGATTAAGGATTATTGGGGAGAAAGTTTTAAACATGTTTTTAAGATGGAAAGATCTAAAGATAAGTCTACATATGGTTCTGAGGTTCATTCTTGGTCTTTTGATGTGAAATTATGGTTTATGTAAAGTTTTTGCCTTCTTTGAAGCATTGCTATGGAAATTCTATTTTCAGTTTTGTCCATTTATCAAGCATTATCAATTAAATGATGAAGGTGATGCAATATGAAATGTAGGTGTGACAAAAAGAATTGGAAGGGACAGAGTAGTTATGTTTCATTCAAAAAGAAAAAGTATAACTCGGGAAAACATTTTAAGATACATAAAAAGAGTTAAAGATATGCTTTTTAGGGTAATTGGTGCCCCTGATGCTAATGACATGAATCATCCGCAGAGTGTTTTTTAAGACCTTGCTTGAGTGGTTGATCTTTCCTGTGTTGGCTGACCTATGAGTAGACTCTTTGGATCACCTTAGGTTGTAAAGGTTGCTCCAAACTTATGTAGGTATCACTTTTTCTTTCCAGGTTTAAATGGAAATAGGGTTTGATAGGGTTGGTTAAGGTAAAGCCAGTGGTTCAAATCATGATTTGGTGTTTTTGTCATGGCAGGGTGGATAGGTAAAATTAGTGCTAGCCGAGGGAAACCAGAAGGATTAGGTTGTAATGTCCTAGGTTTGGTAAGGTTTAGGTAAGGGCATGCATTGGTTACTTAAGCTGCCCTTTTGGGTTTTCAACTTAAATGTGTTTGTTTACCTAGATGCCTTTTTAGGTTTTCATTCAAGGTTTTTTTTCTTAGGATGCCCCTCGAGTTTTTATCCATTTTTTAAGTGTAGTACTTTTTCACAGAATCTAAGTTTACAAGGTTAGGCAAATTACCACCATCCATCTTGGCTAGGGTCATGGCTCCACCATAAAAGACTTGTTTCACTACATAAGGTCCTTCTATCACTACATACCTTTTTTCGTAATCTGAAAGGATCACACACAACTTGAAAAATTAGTGGTTTGTGGGTTAGAGCCTTTGGGTTATCCCTTGACCAAGATCTGAATTAGGCATACTAATTTGAAGAAAAGAAAGATTGTCGAGCGAATCACTCATCCATCTAGTCTCAGGAGGCTATCATAAAGTGGCCATAAATTTGAAATCGTCACTAATCATTTAAGGCTAGGCATGATCGAATGGCTATTGAAAATGATATTTCAAGTTATGATACTTAAAACATCAATTTCGAGGTCTGCAAGGTCCAAAGATTCATCAATTGGGTTTAGGAGTTGGTTACACATGGGGAAAGATTAACACCTCGCAATGCCCAAAATTAGTACCCACTAACCATGTCTCATTTTGGTTTTAGTTTAATCAATTTCACTTTATCATTATTTTGAAATGATCTCTTTTTAATGCATGAATTTTTGTGCAAAGTGTAGATTCAGGCTTTGAAAGAAAATTTAGATCACCTATGCACCCCAGAGGTGTGGAAAACATAGGAACTTTTTAGGAAAAAATGTTTTAGATTAAATTTTGAAATTTTGGATATTTCGTGTCAGGCATTAGAGTGATACCAGTTGGAAACTTTGCCTTGTAATTTTTTAGAAACAATTTGAAAGTATGAATACAAAATAAACACCATAAAAGAAATGTGTTTTAGTGAGATAGAAAAGAATATAATAACGTTGCATAAAAATAAACACAAAAAAGCATAAAAGGAATCGAAATGTATCTCATAATTATCTTCGATTATTGAGGAATGGAATAACAATTTTTAGACGTCTTTAAATTTGGCAGTAACTTGAAGAATAGAAAAATAAAGTTTTTGATTAGTAAACCTGAGGATATCTAGGAAAGAGAATTTAAATTATGAGTGAAATTTGAAAAACAAGGTTAGAGTATCCCATCAGAAGGTGAGGATGAGATATCCTTAATGGTGATGGTTTTGGATGTGTTCAAAAGAAGGTTTTGATCAAAAGATCAGTGAAGTTTTGGGAGAGAAAATTTTGGGTTTTGAAAGAGGAACAGGGTTAGAGTATCCCATCAGAAGGTAAGGTTGGAGTAGTCCCAATGGTGAAGATTTTTTATATTTTCGAAATAAAGATTTAGTTAAAAGTTTGGGAAGGTTTGTGAGAGAGAAAATTCAAAATTTAAGCGAAAAGTAGAGTTAGAGTATGCCTTCGAAAAGTATGGTTGAAGTATCCGCAAAGGTGAAAATTTTAGTTATGCTTAAAAAAAGGTTTTGATTAAAGTCCCAAAAAGGTTGAAAGAGAAAAAAATTCAAGTTTTGAATGAAAAATAGGGTTGGAGTATCCCCATTAATGAAAATTTTGATAATTATGTAGAAAAGGAATAATTTGGGTGAAAAAGGTGTTTTTGAAAATAGAAACTGAGAATTTAAATAAAAATATCCTTTTGTTTTAGTCTTGATCTGAGCCTAGAGGCGTATGTTATAATACATGACTCTATGGGGAATCAACCGGATGCACTTGAAGACATTTAAACATCTCAGTAAAGGTGGTTCAAGAAATTGGGTTAATTTTAATTCCAAAAATAACGGACAACATCACACTATCTCCTTTTCCAAATTTATTTTAAGTTCATCTGAAAGCTTGTGGAATAAATAAAAAACTATCAGAAAGGTGACTTGACAAGGATTAGCATAAAAATATTCCAAAAATCCTAGAAAATTGCTTTCTAGGTGGAATTAACTTTTAAAGTTAGGTCTGATTTGGCATTGGCAGCATGTGCAAAGGAAAGGTTCTGGCGACCTTTAAAAAATTGCCTCAAACTTATTTGAGATCATTAAATCATAAAACGATACCTTTTTATAAAAAAAATTTCACAAAATATTTAGGAAAATATTTAAAAACTTCAAAAAAATCATATGGTGGGCGAAAATGGCCCAAACAGAATGCAACTTGCTGGTTTTAGGGGTTTTAGATAGCAAAGGTTCAAAAAATCATAACTCCTTCATCCAGAATGGAACGAGTGCAAATGATACATCTTTAGAAAGGTAATTTAATGCTTTTTCAAGGAAAAATATTAGAAAATTTCTAGAAAATGTTCTTAGGCTCAAAAATGATTTTTTAAGTGATGAGCACAGTGCTACAAAGCAAAAACAAGGGAATTTTTTAGTATTTCTTAGGACTAAACTCGAGCGAAGGATGTTAGAACGTCCATGATAGGAAATAATAGGTGAATGGGCTTTGCAAGCTCATTTACACAATCCTAAAGCAGTTTAGGGTGATGAAGTAGCACATTAACCATGTCACAGACAAAGGCATTAAGCTCTAGATCAAGGCCTAAGCATTTTAAAACAAGTAAAAGGCTATTTTATTTTGGAAACCAGAGCTTTTAACTTCATCTGACCATGAATCCAAACATAGGAAACTTGATTTATCCTAAGATTAGAAGATAAATTTTGTGAAAACATTAAATCCATGTTATTCTCCATTTATTAAGAGTAACATAAATTTGACTTAGGGCCTTTTTTTAAATCAAATTTTTGCAGTTAGCAAACAAACATTTTGATGAACATGTTTAGAACAAAATATGATGTGGATAAGAAGATGAACATGGATGATGGCAAAAATGCAAGGAAATAAGTAGAAATGATACATGGACATATTAACTTCATAAATGACATCAAGAATCATGCTATAAAGAATGATATGAACATGTTTAAACAAAAAAAAACATGCAGGAATTTTCAAGTTGACACTTATATTCCATGAAACCTACCAAAATGTAAGAAAACGCATGAATGTGTTTAAAATATGTTAGGGTGAACATTTAAGTATAAGTTGAACATGTGAGTGAGGATGAACATGACAAGAAATGCATGAACATGGACTATTGTGATGGTGAAAATATGGCATGTTTGACCATTCTAGCAATATGGTGAAAATATGGACTGTTGTGAGTGTTTTCTGTGGAATGTGTCTGTGTGCATTGTGTGGAGTTCCCCTCAGCTGAGCCAAAGTTGGCATATATAGTCATGTGAATATAAGGACAAAAAAATGTAAAAAGCAAGGGTGTTATGGTGTTTTGGTGCTTGTACCTCATGTAGGGACAACGTACCATGCTCAGCTACCATGCAAACTCATTAGCTTGCTTAGCAAAGATAATGGATCAAGTCCTCTCTATATAGAAAAGCATTAAGAAAAATCAATCAAGCCCTTTAGTAACTTACATATTATTATAAAAATGTCCTTTGTCATAGCTATTAAGGCCTAAAAAATTTGTTAAAATCTAATTACAAGTCCAAAGCTATTGAGGCTTGGTATGAATTTTGACAATTGTTGTTGCAAAAAAACATTTTTATGTTAGATTTTTAGATCAATGATGTAAAGGCTAAAAAATAGCTCGAACTGGGCAACAATGTCTTGGTGTGTTGATATAAAGCATTTTATATCGATTCATAAAGCAAATTTTGCTTACTAATATTGATCCAATGAAGTCTGGATCAATACCAAGAACAAAAAATATTTTTAGTCTTGAGACTTAAAGACCTGTATCGATATCACAAAGGCTTATATCGATACTTTTGCTTGTGTATCGATACATTTGGCCAAAAATCATGATTTTAGCTACTGTCAAGGCCTGTATCGATACAAACATGCTCAGATCAATACTAAGTGTAAAAATTTGAAGTTTTAGTGACGTGAAAGCTTCATATAGATACCTATGCACCAATGTGATTTGCTTATACCTTAGGCTCTATAAATACCTCACTTTAGTTAGAAATAATGGGAAAGTAACCTATGCTCATCTGAATGACACCAAAGATGCCTAAGATAATGTCCTCCGATGCCTTGGATGATGGCCCAGACAAAATAGGGTGTTTACAACTGCCCCTCTTTGGTTGTTGCAAAGTATTAAGAATAAGGCAAAGACAAATAAACACCATTTTGTTTAGGGTAGGATGATGTTTCTTAAATGCATGCAAAAATGAAATTTAATTAATGTTTTGCAGTGATTATCATAATATATTCGTAACAATTTCGATGGAAGTCTAAAAAGGCTTTTGTAAGGTTTGACCTCCCCTTTAGGCTTTTGGATTTTTTACCTAAGGTTTGACCTCCCTAAGTAGGCACTAGTTAATGTGGACTTTAAGAAAAACAAACACCATTTTGTCTAGGGTAGGATGATATTTCCTAAATGCTTGCAAGAAATAAAATTTAATTAATGTTTTGCCATGATGATCATAATATATTGGTAGCGATTTTGATGAAAGTCTGAATAGGATTTTGTAAGGTTTGACCTCTTACTAGATTTTGGATTTTTTCCTAAGGTTCGACCTCCCTAGATAGGTGCCAGTTAATATGGACTTTAACTCGATAAGTACCTAGCTCTTTGTAGGTGGACTAGATTAGTGCCCATTTTTGCAGATGGACTTGATCAGTGCTTGGCTCTTTGTGGATAGACTCAACTAGTCTCTTTGCAGACTGACTCAACTGGTGCCTGGCTTTTTATGGATAGATTTGATTAGTGACTATTTCTTTACAAACAGACTCGGCTGGTGCCCACTATTTATGAATAAAATCGACTAGTGTTTGACTCTTTATAGACAGACTCAGTTGGTGCTTGGCACTTTACAGATAAACTCAGTTGGTGCTAGGCTCTTTGTAAATAGACTCAATTGGTAAACTGATATTTCTACGAACAAACTCAGTTGGTGCTCAACTATTTGCAGATTGACACGGTTGGCATCTAGCTCTTTAAGGGCTAAAGGATACAAGCATCCAACTCTTTATGGACCAAAAGGAAAAAAGCTCCTAGCTCTTTGTAAACTAAAAGGAAAAAGGCATTTAGCCCTTTATGGACCAAATGATATGAGTTTATGTACCTTTCCTAGATGGCTTTTTGATTTACGAGCTCATAAGGTCAAGGATTCTTACTCAAAGCCTTTTGTGGCTTTTTGTAAACAAGAATTTATATTTAAGGTTCTTAACTACTTTGACTTTTATAAGCAAGAGTTTGAAACAAGAATTTGTAGTTAATAATGCATGAGGATGCATGTTTAAGTGATGCAAAGCCTAATCCAGTGATCAGTTTTGGCCTTTTTAGTTATTTATTCTTCCATGAGTTTGATAGGGTGACCTTTTGCCTCAGGATTCACTAATCTTATTCTAGATTTTAGAGGTTTTTAATGCTAAGGTTGTTTTTAGAAGGTACAGATGGCCCATAACTATGAAAGAAAGGTCTTAGCTTGAATAGCTCATGTTTGGGGACTTTTTTTAGGTGAGTTGAGTTTACTGAGAAGTATAGAGGATTTATCCTATCAATTATAATTCAGATGGTGTTTTTGGTGGTCCGAGCAGACTGATCTAAATTTTGGTTGTTTTGATAACAAGTGTAAAAGGATTTTTGCCCCTTACCATTAGGTTGGAGTTTACTAAAGAGAAGGTTTTGAGCACGTTTTCAGGATGTGAAGGTCTAAAGGTAAAACCAACTATGGTTCTAAAGATCATTCTTGATCTATAGACATGAAACAAAATTCCTGTGAAGTTTTCATCTTTTAAAGTAATGCTAGGAAATGTTATTATTAGTTTTGCTCATTTGTCAAGCATTATCAATTAAATAATAAATGTGATGCAATACGGAATGTAGGAGTTACAAAAAAACTTTATGAAAAATCAAGTAATTGTGTTTCATTCAAAAGAAAGAGGTTACACATTATGACAAATTTTAGGATCGTGAAACATTTTAAGATACAAAAGATTTAAAAATGTTCTAGATTCTAAGCCCCTAATGCTGATAACATGAATCTTCCATTAAGTGCTTTTGGAGACCTTTCTCATGCAGTCAATCTTTCTAGTGTTAGTCAACTCATGAGAAGATTCTTTGGATTACCCTATGGTAGGATGGATGCCCTAAGGTTAGGTAGACAATGTTTTTTTCTCTAGGCATGGCCAAGAATAGATTTAGTAGAGTAAGATGATGTAGAATGGGTAGGTCAGGTTATGATTTGGTGTTTTGGTCAAAGAAGTGTGGATCTAGATTAAGTCAAATTTTAGGAAAAGTTTGGTCATTTACGCCTCTATTTTAGGTTTTCAACTTAAGCGGGTTTGTTTTCTTGAACACTTTTTTTTTTTAAAGAATAATAGGACATCCTTTTAGGTTTTCATCCTAGAATCCTTTTAAGCATAGTATTTCTTGATGGAGTCAGAATTGATTTGGTTGGGAAAATCACTGCCATCCATTTTAGTTAAAATCAGGGCTTCTCTAGAAAATACCCGCTTTACCGCATACGGCTCTTCCCAATATGGAGTCTATTTACCTCGAGCATTCTTATTAATTAAGAGGATTTCTTTGAGCACTATCTCACCTTCTCGAAATTGATGAGCATGGACCCTTTTGTTTTGGGCTCTTATCATGCATTTTTAATATATCTACCCATAATCGATAACTTTCATTTGTTTCTTCTTGATGAGATTAAGTTGTTCGTATCGATTCTTAACTCATTCGACTTCTTCAAGTTGTGATTCCATCAAAACTTTGAGTGAGGAGATTTTAACCTTGATAGGTAAAATAACCTTCATCCGTAAACTAGGGAGAATAGGGTAGCATATATAGAAGTTTGAACTACCGTGCGATAGGCATGCAGTGCAAAAGGTAACTTTTCAAGCCAATTTTTGTATGTTCTAGCCAACTTTTTAACTATTTTCTTAATATTATTATGCTTCGACTGCCCTATTCATTTTTTGAATGGTATGGCACTGAGTTATGATGCTAAATTTTGAATTGGGATCAAATTGCTTATGTAATCATGTTTTTCAAGTTATGCACATTATCTATGATGATTTGTTCAAAAAGCCCATATTTGTAGATGATGTCTCATTTCACATGACGAATTTGGTAATGTTGGCATAAAAAGCCCATTAGAAGCCTTAAGGGTGACTGGTTTGATTAATGAAATAATTAATAGTGACTAAAATGAAAAGGTGCTCGTTAGAAGCCGTAGGGTTGACTGGTCCGATCAAGTCATGGCCCTATAGAAAAAAGCCATGGGGCCATCATAACATGTAGAGATGATGAAGGGACATGGATTTTGTCGACGTAAATTTGGCATTTATGGCATTTTCGAGCATGGTCGATGTAATCTTTCTTAAGAGTCAACCAATGATACCTTGATTGCATGACTTGTTTGGCCATTCAGTGTCTATTGACGTACGTACCATAGATTTCATCATGGACTTCTTTGAGAATTCTTTTAGCTTCAATGGCGTCCATGCATCAGAGTAGTGTTTGATCCCAGCATTTCTTGTGTAAAATTCCACCATCCAAAATGAAGCTCGTAGCTATTCTTCGAATGGTTCTCTTTTTGATAGCACATTTAGGGTACTATTGATCTCTAACGCATAGAAAAATATCATGGCACAACAGTAGGCCATACTCTTTTTCCACTCTGCTATGGCAATGGGCCAGAGTTTCATGGTACTCATTTAAATAGGTGTGACTTTTGACTCTTGATTGTCTTTAAAAATGGAAGCTAGGTTTGCTAGAGCATCAGCCGAGGCAAATGTTAGAAGCTAATTTCATCAAAATCTTATTTTATCTCAAAGATTAGCTTCCCATATTAGACCAACATAAAATCTTAAATTTCGTATTTTCTTCACAGTTGACAAATTACTAAGGCCAAATCTCTAACAACTTGCAGAGTCTTGATAGCCCTTTCAATGGTGGCTTTGAGTTCTATGATAGGCTATTATATTGCTGGCAAAATCGAAGTTCAATCTTATGGTGGAGAGGTGTAGTTTCCATCAGGTAAGAATTACCCTAATTCCATGCCTCAATGCATTTAAAGCTCCATCCAAATACAGTTTCCAAGGTGAACTATAATCGAAAGTGTCTTCTACCTTGGATATGCACATCAGGTCTTCATCAAGAAATTCAAAGTCCAAGGTTGATAGTCATCTATTGCTTGCCTTGCCAAGAAATCTACTATTGTTCTACCCTTGATGGCTTTCTAGTTCATGTACAAGATGTCGCATTTGAAGAGCAAGACTTGCCCTGGCTATTTTTCCTATCAAGGCAAGGGTTTTGCATAAATATTTGATAGGATCGAGTTTGGCGATCAGCCATGTGATATGGTATAGCATGTATTGCCTTAACCTTTGGGCTGTCCAGGCTAGAGCACAACATAAATTCTCTACTGTTGCATAGTAATTTTCACACTTCGCGAACTTTTTTCTCAAATAATAGATAGATGTTCCTTTCTACCCAACTTGTCATGTTAACCAATACATAACCTATAGATTTACTGAAAACTGATGATACAGTATTAAAGGCCAACTGGGCACTGATGGCATAAATACTAGTGACTTCATAGTGTTTGACTTTATCGAAGGCTTCCTGGCATTTTTCATTCCTTTTTTGAAACTCTATTTTCAAAGTAGCTAAAAGATTGGATCGCATTTATTGATCAGCTAAGATATAAATCAAGTTATTTAGTTTAACCTTTTTAAGAAAAGTTTTCACCTTTTTTTTGGGTTTAAAGCAGTGGCAGGTTCTGAATGGCCTCAACTTTGTTAAGATAGAATTGTATTCCTTTTCCACTTACAATGAAGCCCAATAGCTTACTAGATGTGACACCAAATGTGCATTTGGCGGGATTTAACTTAAGCTAGTATTTGCAAAGTCGTTTGAAGAGTTTCCTAAAGTTAGAAATGTGTTCACTTTCCTTGGGCATTTTGGCAATCATATTATCCACATAGACCTTTATTTCTTTATGCATAAGATCATGGAATAAAGTTACCATTGCCCGTTGATAGGTTACCCCAATGTTCTTAAGCTCAAAATTACTTTGTAGCAAAAAGTGCCCTACCCTACATGGTCATAATGGTTGTTTTCTGCATGTTCTCAGCTGCCATTTTAATCTGGTTGTAACTTGAAAATCCATCCGTGAAGGAAAATAGTGCATTTTTTGTGGTGTTGTGTACTAAGGTGTTCATGTTAGGTAGAGGGAAATTGTCTTTTGGGCTGGCATGGTTAAGGTCCCTATAATCTACACACATCCACACCTTGCCATCCTTTTTAGGGACCAGGACTATATTGGCTACCTATTAAGGATATTCAGCTACTTCAAGAAATCTTGCCTCAAATTGTTTCTTCACTTTCTCTTTGATTTTCAGGAGCATCTTTAGTTTCATTATTTTAAGCTTTTGTCATATGGGCTTGCATTTAGGTTTGAAAGGAAGTTTATGGACCATAATATTGGTGTTTAAGCAGGCATGTCCGGGTAAGACCAGGTGAAAACATCCCCATATTATTGTAGGAGGTTTATGAAGGTTCCAATCTTGACTTCTTTTTAATTTTCTTACATTCCTAGATTTATGATTTCAATGGGTTCTTCATTAGGTAATATCTATTTTACTTCTTGTTCAATTAATCTCAGTAAGTCTGGCGGTACGAGGCTATCTTCATAATCCCTTTTAGGCTTGACCTCATTGACACAAATTGGTTGCTCAAAATTGATATCCAGAATCTTAATATTCATGTCACTATCATCCAAGTACCTAAAAATATAGGAAAAAAAACAATATTGGTGAAAAATATGTAAAGGAAGAGCTAAAAGCTAGCAAAGCAATGAAAATAGACATAAAAGATGAAATGCATAATGCTTAATAATTTTCATTGATAATACTTAATAAAAGGATGCCCATACAAAGGATCCTACAATGCTCTTGGGAAGAAGCATATAGTTTTAGTTCATAAGATTATATTAAAATAGACTTGAATAGTACATGAATCTCAATTTTAGTCCATACATTTGGAACAAATCCTAGAAAGCACAGACTAGTCTTTTGGTCTATTATTGACATCTTTGGCTCATCGGTCACATTGATAAAGAAATCCCCAAATGCTTGCTCAATATGAATGCAACATTGTCAGAGTTGATATTCACACATATTCTCAGATAGAAATTTTCTTGAAGCATAGAAGTAACATTGATTCACACCCTAAGTCTTATCCTAATAGACGGGATATCCTTTTCTCACAGTTCTTTTGAGCCTATTTTCTTTTTTGTTTTTTACTGGGCTTGAACCGAACCCTTTTTTGTCAATCTGGTTGATAACTTTCAAAGCTCTAGCAATTCCCTAGAGATATTTTTTTAGTTATTTTCTAGCCCAGACACCTTTAGTGATGGTTAACTTTAGACCCATATAACTACTTCTTGATAGGTGAGGCTCAACCATTGGCAAGCCCTCCTTAACATAAGTGGCACTGACTAACTTAAAAGATTGAAACGAGGATTCCGAGACACCCTTATCGAGTTTAACATATGAGGCATCAGTTGAGGCAGCAGCATAATTTCTTCTTTTCCTCCAATGCTAAAACTTTATTTCAATGATGAATTCAAATTTTAATGTCATGGTGATGGTACTACCCCTATAGAATGAATCCAAGGCCTTCCAAAGAGGTAGTTATATATGGAGCAATGTTCATCACATGGAAGTCTACTTTATAAATGCATGGGTCGATTTGAAGTGGAATGTTGATATTTCCATGACTTTTTTATAAGTTCCATTGAACATTCACACAATTATGCGACTATTCTAGATATAAGATGGAAAGCTTACTCAAGCATGATAAGTGCTTTACATTTAAAGCTGACCCTTATCAATGAACACCTTGGGCAATGTGCTACTTTTACAATATGTAGTGATATAAAGGGCTTTATAGTTTCCTCTTCCTCTATAAGGGATTTCATCATTGCTAAAAGATATATAGTTGATGGTAGTGATGTTGCTTATTAAGTGATCTGACTGGCCTATCAAGATGTCAGGGGGACAAATGCCTCATTTAATATTTTGAAAAGAGCATTCTTGTGAGCATCAAAGTTCAATAGCAGTGACAACACAAATATCTTAGCAGGTTGCTTGTTCAACTAATCAATAATGCTATATTCACTGTGATTGATAAACTTAAAAAATTCCATAGCTTCTTTCTGACTCACTGGTTCTGTGATAGCTATCAAATCTAATTCTTTGTTTGCTGACTTTGATGCTTAAGGGCTAGGAATAGTGTTCTTTTATTGAGTTTCATGTCTCAAACTGGTAGTAGTCCCATCATGTTTTTTAAAATTTGGCACTTTGAAATTAGGCAGGATAACTAGACTAGAAAACAAACCTAAAAATTTGGCATCTACAATGCTAAATTTGTCGCTTCCTTCGATAACCTAAAGATGTTTTCCAATGACTGATATTTGTTTAAGTCTTCATCATTTTCTAACAACCTCTTTACTTTTTCTTAGTCTACTTGTTTATTAAAATCTAGGACTATAGGTCTTATTGGTGAAGAGCCCACACCTTAAATCCTTGAACCAGATAGGGTACCGTTGAAGGGTTAATGTATATAAATGGTTAAGCTAATGGAATCATTGCTGTAGGAGGATGCTATTCATGTGATGCCTCTTTTTTAGCGTTGGTGGCTTCAGCACCATCATTCAAGTTGCTCTCGAGATGATTGGTTGTTTTTTCACATCGATGATACTTTTTTTCCCTTTTTGCATTTAAAACTTCAGACAATAGCTTAATTAATTTCACAATTTGAGCTTAGAGTTCCTCATTCTTATAGAGTAATGGCTCTTGAGACTCCCTAGACATGAGTTTCAGTTGTTCACTACAGGCTTGATGATCATTTTCCATGGCTTCTCAATGATTAAGAGTGTTATACTGATGATGAACATGAGGTTCCATGTTTTAAAACACCTTCACTTTAGATTATTACCATATTAGACTTTTATGATATGCCATGAGCCTACTTGATGAGATGATAGTGAATATGCAATCATAATAGTAGATAACTACTAATATGAATTAATAAAGCTATAAAAGAATTAGGTTAGTCATGTAAATGCAAAACAAATAATGGATTAAGGGATAGCTTTACCAATAGCGTCTTTCATTAAAGAAACAAAATATTATGATTACACATGATTGCATTTGGAAATGCCTAACACAGTTAGATTGCTTGATCACAAGAAATAAAACAATTCTTGTTCATGGGCTCCAATGGGCAAGATATCATGTATCAAGTATCAAACCATATCCATCATGTCCTTAGCCTTTATCTCAGTTGACTGAATCTACTTAGTGAGATGGCAGTAGTGGTCTTGATAATTCTAGCATGCCTGATCAACCATCTGTATCTAGTCTTGCTTTCGTCATTTGGAGGTTCTTTGTAATTCATCAACCTAGCCTTGTTAAGTTTATAAGGAATGTTCTAAATCTTAAATTTTAAGCATTATTGTCTTATTCTTGACTTGGCTTGCTCTTAAATCTTAAAACTGAGCTTCTAGTTCTTTTGGTACTTTGATGTAAGGGCATGGGTTCCAATAAGCTTCTCCCTATTAACCTCAGCCTTTTTTTTCCATTGATGCAGCTTTTTTTTTAGGGTTGCAATTTCTACCTCTCTCTTAGTCGATAATTGACCAAATCACCAAAACTTGCTTACTTTACTAAGTGTGACATAGTCTTTCATTAAACTCTTAAGATCCTCTTTGAAGCAGTTTCTCTCTTTGAAAACCCAATTCATTTCATCATCTTGGAGATAGAAGTCCATTTCTAGTTGACTTTTTTCTTTCTTTAAACAAGCGATTTCCTGGGCGAAGGTTGCCTATTTTTTGTTCGAGCTCACGTTTGAGCAATTTTATCTCAAAAGGAAATTTATCAACTGATACTTATGATGTTCCAACACCAAACAAGGGTAAGGTGTCATTGATGCGAAGGATTCTCCACTCATTTTATCCTAGAGTCATAATACTTCCTCCCCAATGCCCCTGCATACAATGAGTTTATCTTCTAACATGGAAGGCTAGCTAAACTTGCAACCTATAGTTAGGCTCACCATAATTAAAATCCCACAACTTAAGGTCTTAAATGATAGGGATGAATTGTCGGTACCGAAATTATCATAGGACTAGGATGGGTGTGTAGCTAGTGCTACCCCATAATCCTATAAGCGACACATAATTATAATATCCATATCGGTGTATGATTGTTTATGGTGAAAAACAAAAGGCCTCCAATGCCACCTCTTCCCCTCTGAGATTCTTGAATTTCTAGACCTATTGCTCCTTAGACTTATCTTATGGCCATTCCTTCTCAAGGACCTTAGAGATAAGGCTAAAGTTAGGTAAGAAATTGTATGAAATTTTTTTCTTTATGAGGCAAAAATGGTTAACAATCCAAATGTGAAAAAGCAGTGCTCATCCAATGAAATGACCCATCCCTATTTTCTTACAAAAACTAAAAGCTCGAATGGTCTCAACAATGATGGCGAGCACATGATTGATGTTACAGCATAATCAAGAAAAAAGATCTGCTATCGTCCCTTTAACATAACCTAATGTTTTTAGAAATATGACCAAACCATATACCACCAGAGTGTAAATATCTTGAATTCTTTGAATTTCAATAGCATTCGCCATTGCTTCCTTTAAACTGGCCCATGAGATGCACTCATTGTTCCCTTTTTTCTTGATAAGACTCTCGATCCAAGACACTATTGCCCTGAGAATTCAAATTAATCCTTTCTTGACAGTTAGAGGTCATAAAGCCTTACAGTATATTCTATTAGTCTTGGTCCAATAACGTAGCATATTCATCGATTGTGAGAACCAAATCCTCATGATTAAAAGTGAAATATTTATATTTTGAGTTCCAAAACTGATATGCTGCTTACAACAGGAAAATATCCAAATGGACTTAGAGTAAAAGGGTTATGTCTTTAAACCTTTTCGTGAATGATTCCCTCTCGGTATTGGTTTAAGTGGTCTACATAGGCTTGAGATCTGGCCAATCATACTAATGGTACCTTATCTTGACTCTTTCATGTATCTTCAATACATACACGAGTTTAGAGCATTCTTATTTTCACGCTATAAGTGCTCGACCATGCTCAGACTTCTTCAAAAGGCTTCAAATCATAAGTGGATTGTTGCTCCATGATAGACACCCCTTACTAAACATTGAAACATTAGCCAATTGTCTTGTAATGGCGATGATTATGATGAAATAATGCAGGCATCAAATAGGAAAGCATAAGGGAAATAAGTTAATGACCATACAAAGTAATAAGCATAAGAATATAAGAATAAAAAATAGCAACAAAGATGCATCATAAAAATTGCATCAAGAACATGTGATATGATGCTTAAGGGCAAACATGATAATTATGAATATAGTGATAATGAACAGACAGCATAATGATGTGTTCGGGTTAAAAAATTGCCTTTAATAAGTTAACACGATGTCTAGCGAGATTAAAACTGACTAACTAATTGGTGATGTTTGTTTGTCACCATTTATGGTGGGTACACATTAAGTCATTATTTGGAGAGCATGACGACTTGTTTAGGTCAGATATGACTCTTTTAGGATGACATAGGGCATTATAGGTGATGGCATTCGCTTATCATCACCCACTTATTGAAAAGGGTTAGCCATCGAGCATAATGACATGCCTGAGAAAAATGATCAGGAAATAAAATGGTAAATGTGGGCAATAATGTTGTTCATCATCGCCTACGTAACCATTGTGTATAGAAGTAAAGGTAAGAAGTATTTCCTCGAGTAACCTTAATTTTTCAGGTTATTCTAGCAACACTTTGTATGGTTTCATATGTTTTGGCTTGTAAGGTTCAGTATATAGTTTTGAGTTGATGCCTAAATTGGTATCAAAATCACTCTTTTGTTTGGTAAAGACAGTTGAGACACACCGATCCTAGGCTCATTGCAAGTTTGGAAAAATAGGTTTAATCCAGTGTATGTATTTCCCTATGCAAATGTGACGGGGTACTTAAAGATATAGGTAATTTAAATCCTGAAAGATCTTGCTATAGCTATGTGTAAAGGTAATCACGAAGGTAGATAGCTCACTTCCTCCTAATAATCAAGACTCTAACCTTACCATGGAGTTTGGTGGGAATCTAATGCAAATGCATGTGCATAGCATGTGTCAGGGAAACAATCAAACTTTTATTTACCCCTTATTACCAAACATATTCAAATGGATATCTATTTGGGAGTATAGTAGTCCTTGACAATCATAGGACAAAACCAATGAAAGATAAAAGGCTAGTAGATAAAAGTAAGAGCAGATTATGGCCAAGTAATGATGGAAACTAAAAAACCTAAGGACCAAGTGAGACATAGCTAGTTACATGCATAACTCTCTAAGTTTTGTCCCTAGTAGAGTTGCCAAGATATCTTTACACATATTTTTTCATAATCTGAAAGGAGTAAGCATGACTCAAAAAATGTATGGTTATATTGGTTGAAGCCTTTAGGTTATCTCTAGACTGAGATTTGAGTTAGGCATATTAATATGAAGGGAAAAAAGATCATCAGGTGAATCGCTCATTAATTAGTCACGGAAGGTAATCGTAAAGCAGCCATAAATTTAGAGTCACCATCGATCATTTTAGGCTATGCTTGATCGATGCCTATTGAAAATGATATTTCAAGGTACAAAACTCAAAACATTGATTTCGAGGTCTACAAGGTCCAGAGATTCATTGATTGGGTTCAAAAGTTAGTTACACATAGGGAAGGACTAGCACCACCATAATGCCCAAAATAGGTGTCACCTAACCATGTCTTATTTTGATTTTAGTTTAATCGGATCCACTTTATCATTATTTCAAAATATCCCCTTTTGATACATGAATTTTTTTGAAAAGTGTAGATTCAGATTTTGAAAGAAAATTTAGATTACCAATGCACCTCTTTCTAGATTAAATTTTGAAAATTTAAACTTTTCATGTCAAGCACTGAAGAGATACCAAAAAGGAACACTGCTTTGTAATTTTTTGAAAATAATTTGAAAATATGAATGCAAAAGGAAACACCACAAAAGGGAAATATGTTAGTGAGGCAAAAAGAAACACCGCAAAATAGGTTTGATCCAGTGTATGCATTTCCCTATGCAAATGTGAACGAGTACTTAGATATAGTTAATTTATATCCTGAAAGGTCTTGTTATACCTATGTGAAAGGGTACTCACGAAGGCAGATAGCTCACTTCCTCCTAATAATCAGGACTCTAACCTCACCTTGGAGTTTGGTGGGAATCTAATGCAAATGCATATGCATAGCATGTGTAAGGGAAACAATCAAACTTTTATTTACCCCTATTACCAAACATATTCAAATGGATATCTATTTGGGAGCAGAGTAGTCCTTGACAATCATAGGACAAAAATACTGAAAGATAAAAGGCTGGTAGATAAAAGTAAGAGCAGATTATAGTTAAGTAATGATGGAAACTGAAAAAACTATGGACCAAGTGAGACGTAGCCAGTCACAAGCATAACTGTCTAAGTTTTGTCCCTAGTAGAGTCACCAAGCTATCATTATACACCCTTTTTCGCAATCTAAAGGGCTGTTCATGACTCAAAAAATGGGTGGTTATGTTGGTTAAAGCCTTTAGGTTATCGCTTGACTAAGATTTAAGTTAGGCATATTAATATAAAGGGAGAAAAGATTGTTAGGTGAATCGCTCATCCAATTAGTCACAGAAGGCTATCGTAAAGTGGCCACAAATTTAAAGTCACCACCGATCATTTTGGGCTATGCATGACCGGATGCCTATTGAAAATGATATTTGAAGATACAAAACTCAAAACATTGATTTCGAGGTCTGCAAGGTCCAGAGATTCATTGATTGGGTTCAGGAGTTAGTTACACATAGGGAAAGACTAGCACACCCACAATGCCTGAAATAGGTATCACCTAACCATGTCTCATTTTGATTTTAGTTTAATTGGATCCACTTTATCATTATTTCAAAATAATCCCTTTTCAATAAATCAATTTTTGTGAAAAGTGTAGATTTAGCTTTTGAAAGAAAATTTAGATTACCGATACACCTCTTTCTAGGTTAAATTTTGAAAATTCAAATTTTTTGTGTCAAGCACTAAAGAGATACCAAAGTGAAACACTGCTTTTTAATTTTTTGAAAATAATTTGAAAATATAAATGCAAAAAAAACACCACAAAAGGGAAGTATGTTAGTGAGACAAAAAAGAATATGATAATATTGCATAAAAATAAACAAAAAAAAGGATAAAATGAGGGACAATCGAAATGTATCTCATAATTATCTTCACTTATTGATGAATAACCGGAATGGCAATTTTAAGATGTGAATACATTTAGTGGTAACTTGACGGATAAAAAAAGAGGTTTGACTAGTAAACCCAAGGATATTGAGAGAGAGAAAGAGAGAGAGAGAATTTGGATTACAAGTATAATTTGAAAAGCAGGGTTGGAGTATCCCCTCAGAAGGCGAGATTGGAGTATCCTTAATGATGATGATATTGGATGTGTTTAAAAGAAGGTTTGACTAAAAGACCGTGAAGATTTAAGAGAAAGAAAATTTTGGATTTGAAAAAAGAATGGGGTTAGAGTATCCTTTTAGAAAGCAAGGTTGGAGTATTCCCAATGGTGAAGATTTTTGACAATTTTTAAATGAAATTTTGGTTAAAAGTCCAAAAAGGTCTAGAAGAGAGAAGATTCAAATTTTAAGCAAAAATAAAAGTTGGAGTATATCCTCAAAAAGTGGGGTTGAAGTATCCCTAAAAGTAAAAATTTCAAATATGCTTAAAAAAGAGTTTTAATTAGAAGTCCCAAGAAGGTATGGGAGAGAGAAAATTCAAGCTTTGAAAAAAAAAATAGAGTATCCCCTCGAAGAGGTGGGGTTGAAGTATCCCCATTGATGAAAATTTTGATATTTATGGAGAAAAAGAATATTTTGGTTGGAAAAGGTATTTTAAAAATAGAAACCAAGAATTTGAATAAAATTATCTTTTTCTTTTAGCCTTGATCTGAGCCTAAAAGGCCTGTGTTTTAGTACGTGACTCCATGGCGAATCAACTAGATGCACTTTGAGACATTTGAATGTCTTTGTAAAGGTGGTTCGAGAAATTAAGTTAATTTTAATTCCAAAAATAGGGGATAACATTGCACTGTTCCCCTTTTCAAATTTATTTTAGGTTAATCTGAAAGCTTTTAGGCTAAATAAGAAATCTTTAGAAAGATGACTCAATGAGGATTAGCGAAAAAAAAATCAAAAATCCTAAAAAATCACTTTCTAGGTAGAATCCTAGCATTTGTAGCATGTGTAGGGGAAAGGGTATAGCTACTTTTTCAAAATCATCTCGCACTCATTAGAAATCGTTAAATTACAAATGATACATTTTCAAAAAAGGATTCACAAATTTCTAGGAAAAATATTTTAAAAATTCCAAAAAACCATCTAATGGGCTGAAATGGCCCAAACATGATGCAGTTTGCCAGTTTCATGGGTTTCAGACAACAAAAGATTTGAAAAATTGTAACTCCCTTGTCCAAAATGGTTTGGCTACAAATGACATATCCTTAGAAAGGTAATTCGATGCTCTTTCAAGAAAAATATCAAAAAATTCCACAAAATATGGTTCAGCTCGAAAATGATATTTTATTTGGTGAGCAAAAATAAGGGAGTTTTTGACTATTTTTGGGTTTCTTAGGACTAAACTTGAGCCAAGGACATTTGAACGGAATAGGTGACATGGGCTTTAGAAGCTCATGTAGACAATCTTAGAGTAGTTTAGGACATTGAAATAGCTCATTAACCATGTCACCAACAAGAGCATTAAGCTTTAAATCAAGGCCTAAAAATTTTAAAACAAGTAAAAGGCTATTTTATTTTGGAAACCAAGGCTTTTAATTTCATCTAACCATGAATCAAAATATAGAAAACTTGATTTATTCCCAAGATAATGGTCTAATTTTGTGAAAACATTAAATCCATTTTATTATCCATTTATTAGAAGTAACATAATTTAACTTGGGATTCTTTCTTAAAATCATATTTTTGCAGCCAACAAGCAAACATTTTGAAGAACATGTTAAAAACAAAATATGACATGCATGAAGATGAACATAGATTGCACATTTAAACAAAAAAATGACGTTTTGGTAAAAAAATGGCAAAAACATAAGAAAATGAGTAAAAAAGCTACAAGGACATATTAACTTCATAAATGATGTCAAGAGTCATGCTTGAAGAATGATATAAGCATGTTTAAACAAGGAAAACATGCTGAAATTTTTAAGTTGACATTTTTGTTCCATGAAACCTACGAAAATGCATGAATATGCTCAATACATGTTAGGTTGAACATTCAAGTATGAGTTGAACATGTGAATGTGTTGAAACATGATAAGAAATGCATGTACAAGGACTATTGTGATGGTGAAAATAAAACATGGCATGTTTGACCATCCAAGCTACATCAAAGCATCAAGAGGATCTTTAAAATCCTAAAACTACCACAACCAAGGCCATAATAATGCATAAGAACCTTAGAATGGTTATGGTAACATAAAAAGGTTACTAGGATGATGCAAAAGCTGAAAACAAGAAAATAAATAGAGCAAGGGAAGAAAATATACCAAAGCCTTTAAACTTTAGCTTTTTTCTTTGAGCAGTAACCCTGGACACACTTTCTTCCCTTTTTTGATGTTGATTAGCAAGAAAATGATGAAAAAAGGGAGCTTTTAGTTTGAATGTCGATGGAAGGGAGTTTTAAGAGGAAGAATGAGTAGAATGGAGGGTTTTGAAAGGGTTTTTAGTGGTGGGTTTAAAGAGCTACGAGAATGGTGGGGAGTTTTTAGTCTTTTGGTGTTGAAAAATGTTGAGAAAATGTATGGAAATGAGTGTTTTCTATTGAGAATGTGTCTATGTGTATTGTGCAGAGTTTCCTTCAGTTGAATCAAAGTTGGCATATATTTCCATGTGAATACAAAGACAAAAATACAAAAAGCAAAGTATTATGGGGTTTTGGTGCATGTACCTCATGTAGGGACAAGGTACCATGCTCAGCTGCCATGCAAAGTCATTGGCTTCCTTAGCAAAAATAGTGGATCAAGGCCACTTTATGCAGCTGAGCATTGAGAAAAATCAGTCCTGCCCTTTAGTAAATTGCAAATTGTCATAAAAATTCACTTATCATGGCTATTTGGCCTCAAAATATTTTTTAAATCTAATCATAAGTCCAAAGCTAAGGCCTAATATGAATTTTGACAATTTTTGGTGTAGAAAACATGTTTAAGTTAGATTTTTAAATCAATAGTGCAAAGGCTAAAAAATGGCTTGAATTAGGCAAAAATGCCTTGGTGTTTTGATAGAAAGCATTTTGTATAGATACGTAAGGCAAATCTGGTGTACCATTATCGATACAATAGTCTATATCCATACTAAGAATAAAAATTGTTTCTAGTCTTGAGACTTGAAGATTTGTATCAATATCAAAAAGGCCTATATCAATACATTTGACCAAAAATTATGATTTTAGCTAATGCTAAGGCCTATATCGATACAAACACACTTAATATCGATACCATAACTTAGGTATCAATACCAAACCCTCTTGTATCAACACTACATGTGAAAATTTGAATGTTTAGTGATGTGAAAACTTTGTATTAATACTTGTGCACCAATGTGACTGACATATACCTTAGGCTCTCTAAATACCTTATCTTTGTCAAAAATAATGGGAAACTAACCCATGCTTATCTGAATAACTCCAAGGATGCCTAGGATAATGTCCTCCGATGCCTTAGATGATGGATCAGAATAAATGGGGTCTCTACACTTCCTAGTTTGGGTTTATTTCCCTTAAACGTCCCTATGGATTGGGAGAAATATTTTTAGCATGAAGTCATCTACTCAGAACTAATAAAGATGGATTTTCTTATTATGGGCTCTCATCATATGCTTTTGGTACATTTTCCCATGATGGATAGCTTTCATTCTTTTCTTGTCAATAAGATTTAGTTGCTTATATTGGTCCCCAACTTATTCAACTTTTTCAAGTTTAGATTCTATTAAGACCTGAGTGAGGAGATTTTAACCTCAATAGCTAGAATGGCTTCCATTTTGTAGACGAGGGAAAATAGGGTAGCACCTGTGAAAGTTTGAATAGCTATGAGAAAGGCGTGTAGTGCAAAAGGTAGCTTCTCGTGCCAGTCCTTATGTGTCTCAACCATTTTCTTGACTATTTTTTTTATGTTCTTGTTGACGACCTTAACTGCTCTATTCATTTTTGGATGATATGGCATCGAATTATGATGCTGAATTTTGAATTGCAAACAAACTATTTTTATTATCTTATTTTTCAAGTTATCTGCATTGTCTATGATGATCTGTTTGGGAAGCCTATATCTGCAGATGATGTCCTATTTGACAAAATTGCACACAATTGATTTGGTGACATTGGCATATGAAGCTGCTTCTGCCCATTTGGTGAAATAGTCAATAGCAAACAAGATGAAACAGTGCTAATTAGAAGCCTTAAGGGTGATAGGTCCAATCATATCCATGCCCCATATAGAGGATGGCCATGGCATTGTCATGATGTGCAGAGGTGACGATGGGACGTAAATCTAGTCCATGTAGATTTAGCACTTATGGCATCTCCAAGCATAGTTGATGCAATCCTTTTCAAGGGTTAACTAATAATAACCCTATCCTATGACTTGGTTTATCATCCGATGGCTATTGGTGTGCATGACATAAATTCCCTCATGGACTTCTTCTGGAATTCTTTTGGCTTTGACAGCATCCATGCACCTAAGTAATACCTGATCCCAGCCTTTTTTGTACAAAATCCCACCACTATTCTTCGGATGGTCTTTTTGTCGATTTTAGTAGAATGCAAGAGATACTATTGATCCCGAACGTACCAAAGGATGTCATGGTACCATGGTAGTCCATCCCTTTCCTCCTCTATGCTATGGCATTGTGTCAAAGTCTCGTGGATGCTTATTTGAATAGGCATGACTTCCAACTCTTGGTTTACTTTGAACATTGAAACTAATGTTGTCAGAGCATTAGGCATCTGGTTCTCCTCTCGAGGCAAATATTGAAAGCTGATTTCATCAAATTCTTGTCCTATTTTAGATATTAAGCTCCAATATTGAACTCACTTAGCATATTGGATCTTTCACTCCCTTCTAAGCTGATATATTACCAAGGTTGAAAACCCCTAAAACTTGCCAAAAATGGGCAACTATAAACACCTAATTTTGTCCAAGCCTCTTTTTCCATGGTCCTAAATATTCAAGATTAAGAACCTAGTAGCTATCCTAGTAGAGGTCAAACTCCTCCAGGGCATTTTCAAGATCTATTTCATGTCCAGATGGCCGTACATACACGTGACAAAAAAAGTGTAGTTCGAGGGTCGTAGAGAAAAAATCTTAGACAAAAAAGATGAATGCTCAAAAGAAAAATTAGTTTTTAAATATTTTCTTATCAAATTCTAAAATTTGTTTTTGCAACTGATATCACGGTCGAATTACCATCTTTAGGAAATTTTCAAGGTTTTTTTTTTGTAAAAATTGGCAATTTAACTATAGTATATTTTTATTCGATGCATGTGTAATAGTTATGCTAATAGTCACTCCAAAAAATATTCAAGAAAAAAATTCCTTATTGGCATTTTATGCCACGAGGTGTCAAATTGTCAATTTATTCATCAATTTTGAATTTTCACAATACTATGAGTGCCATGCTCATAAAATTTATCCCAATAAAATTTGTTATGTATTTTATAAATTAATATTTTTAGTAATGTGTAAAATTCAACTCATTTCTTTTACAAACTTGAACATATTTTTGAAATTTTTCTTTATATCCAAAATATGAACTTTTTCTTATCCGTAAAATTTTTTAGAGTTTGGAACTTCAAATATTTTCACATATTTTAATAAAATAGCATGAAAATAGCTTTTAGAAATTCCAATTCATTTTTATTAAATATCATTCTTCATCCATAAGGATTTTACTTATAAGTTTTTATGAATTTAGAATTTTTAATTGTCTTTTCGTGCACATAAACTTTTTAAAAATTTATTTTGGAAGTTTTATATGGAAAATATATTAATTTTATTTTCAGTGGGCCAAAATTTATTTTTTCCATTTCGTGGCCCTAAAACCCGTTAATCTTCCTCATGGACCCAATACAACCATTTCTGTTTTCTGACAAGCCCAACAAGTATATTTTGACTAAATTTTCAATTGAATTTATTATGTAAAAATTTATTTTCGTGAACATATAATTTTTAATTTGTTACAATTTAATCATTCTAATTTGGTATTAACAAATTTAGATTTTTTCCATAATTACTATGAAAGCCATGTTCTCGATAATGATGTCATGCATGATGATTCATGCAAAATGACAAAATTATTTAATTAAGCCTTATCATAGTAATAAATATCCATTAAATAGATAAAAAAAAACATAGCCATTTAGCCAAAGCATTATTTTTGGGTGCTTGGCTATGTAGGGGAGGATGTTTCAAGAATGGCCTAATAGATTCCGTGGCAAGTTTTGGTATTTTTACTTTAGAATTTTCAAGTTTTTCAAGTTTTCAAGGTAATTTCACTTGAAAAACTTTGATTTTTGTTTATTTTAATTATTTTTCTTCCTTGTAGTGTGCTTGATGATCATTTGTACTCATGGATTTTAATCCGGTTGAAAGGCCAAGTGTTGAAAGCCATGAATAGTTTTCTTGATTTATTTGTTAAATTTGATTTTTCTTAGCAAAAATTTGATTTTCATGAAGGAAACATATTTTTGTTGAAATGTTGTGTATTTTATCATGTGAATATGCTCACGATAATGATATTTTTCTTGGTATTTTCATGTGAATATTTAATAAATATGTTTACATGTCCATATTTCATGATTTTATACATGTTGATGATAATGTAAGCTGGGTAAAAATTAGGATATATGCTGATTATTCATGTATCCATGTTGAAAAATTTTTTCTTGTTTGTTGATAATGATTGTGACCTTCGATAAAACTTTATTTCTTGTTTTTATAAGATTCTAGACTATTTTAAAATGCTTGAAAAGTGCACAGGCCTAAAAATAAATTTCCCAATAATTTTTTCAACTCCTTCGATTGGTATTTCCAAGTTGGTTGAATCTTGTATGTGTGATTTAGTGATTTTTTACTTTTTAGTGCTATTTTGTAATTATGAGAAATATAGGGACTAAATTGCAAAAAGTGCAAAAACTTTTCCATCGCCATCCAAGCTTGGCCAAATTCATGGTAGCACTTTTAGGAGTATTTTCATGCATTTTAAACATGATTAAATGCAAATCGTGCATTTTAAACCTTTTAAGGACCTTTTTGTAATTTAAAAAAGTTTAAGGACTAGTTTGCAAAAAGTAAAAAATTGTTCCAAGGCCAAAAGTGCTTGGGCAAATACTTCATATGATTTTTGGTATGTTTTCCATGTTGATTTTGATGTGCTTGATGTTTGATTTTGTAATTTATTTCATATAGGGATTATTTTGCAAATTTAGAGAACTTTAATGACCAATTTAGTAAAACCTTGCATTGTACATTTAGGAACATTTCTAGCAATTTTAGCCATTTTGGTGCTAAAGTACAAATTTTGAGAAGTAAAGGGACCTATTAGCAATTTTAATTTGAGAAGTATAGGGACCTATTAGCAATTTTTGCATTTTAGGTTGTCTTTGATATACAAGTTACCCATTTATGGTAAAATTTTCATTTCATATCATTTTTTATTCCTTTAGGGTACAAATATACTTCAATCTCAAAGGTACACCTCAGAGGTATTTTAGTAATTTACTTTACAATCAAGTCTTTTATGATCACTAGGATACTTCTATGTCAAAGGTACATATTTTTATAAAGTTATCGAGTTCTTTAGGGTTACCACGATGCTTTTATATCAAAGTTAAACCTTAAAGACATTTTAGTAATTTACCTTAGAACCAAGTCTTTTATGATCACTAGGATACTTCTATGTTGAAGGTGTATAATAGGGATAGATTCATTTTTTATAATGATATCGAGTCTTTTAGGGTTACCAAGATACTTTCACATCGAAGGTATACCTTAGGGACACTTCAATAGTTTTCCTTAGAACTGAGTCCTTTTGGGACATTAGGATATTTCTATGTCAAAGGTGTACTTTGAAAATTAAGGCAATGTCTCCGAGTTAAAGTAGTTCATGAAATATCTCCCAGTAAATAAGAAGGGTTCTACAAAATGATTTTAACAATGTGATATCCTTCACAAAATGAACATTTGGAATTTTTCAAATTTTATGAAAATAAAATCTTTCGTATTCCTCTAGCCCTCCCATAGGGTACAAAAGATATTTTTATTTTTAAAACCTTCCATATTCCTCTGACTTTTCGATGGGGTGCAAAAAAGAAATGATAAAACTTTTTGTATTCCTTCGACCCTCCAGTAGAATATAAAAGATATTTTGATTTTTAAAACCTTTTATATTCCTCTGGCTCTCTAGGAGGGTGCAAAAAAGATGATGATAAAACATTTCCTATTCATTTAGTCCTTTAGCAGACTGCAAAAGAGTATAAAAGATATTTTAATTTTTAAAACCTTTTATATTCCTCTGGCTCTCTAGGAGGGTGCAAAAGAGATGATGATAAAACCTTTCCTGTTCATTTAGTCCTTTAGCAGATTGCAAAAGATATTTTGATTTCCAAAATATTAAAAGCCCAATTTTCTCATATGGAATGATAAATTTGAATTTGAAAAATTTTGAAAAATTGGAATTATTAGTAAATATTGTATACTGAAACCAAATTAAAAATTTAAGTTAGCACGTAATTAGTAAGGTACCAATTATCGAGCATCATGAGAGCGATCGATCTTTACTCATGATTGTAATCAACTCCCAAACCCTTTCATGCAATCTTTAGTATTATCACTGACCTCAAAGTTTGTTTTTAAGGGTTTCGTAACCCTTGAAATATGAATTTCGATAGGTTACCAATCTCACCTGGCCAAAAAAAAATTGGTGGCCACTCCAAAATAAATGGTCATTTCATAACGACTATTTAAAGAGTGAGCGAGTGATTTATCTCGACGACTCAATCCCCGAGCACAAAAGTAAAAGAAAAAGAATAATGATATGGCCCTTAAAAATAAAAAAATAATAACATTTAGATATATATAGGAACAAGGGGTACACCTACCTTTTAAGTCGGGTTGGTCAGGATTCATATCCCAACCATGTTGCAACAAGTCCTTAATAGGTCTAGTTTTACACACTTATATAACTTTTATACGGTTTATATATGTTTGATAAAATATAAAATCCTTTTATTAGGTCCGAAATGTAAGATGAAACTACTGTATTTTGATTTTAATAAATCTTCCATGCTTTGCAATGAAACCTTAAAAAAAGACAAAGTTTTTCATTTAATGTATTTATTTCTCTTATTAGAGCTGCCAAAATGTTGCAAACCAATAAAACAAGACCTGTGTGGAAATAACTAGGAGAAAAAGTGGAGCAAACCCTAAACAAAAAGAAGTAACAGGTGGTAATAAAGAAGCCCGTAGGTGGCTAAAGATGGTGAAAACTATGTTGGTTGAGATAATTTAAAAATAAAGTTGTAGATAGATTCTTGCAAGCCAAAGTTTACCAATCTACTACAAGATCCCAAATGAAACTATTTAACCTTTATGTAGACACTTGATTTTGTTCAGGCCCCTTAATTAACTTTTCTTGGATTTTATCAATTGATGCTATTTTCTTAGTTTGGAACTTCTCGATGAAGTATTAATGATTGAAAGTTTAATTTGGTCCTGGAAGGATTCCAAAGGCTTAATTTGATAAGAAAGGGCATTTGAACTTAATTGTCCAATTTAAAGGCAAAGTGTCAGACTTGGAAAATCGAGACCCAGGTTTTGAAAATTCGAGTATGGTAAAAGCTGACTAGTTTATGTCTCTTAGGGTAATTAGGGTGATTATTGAAGATGTTGGAGTGAAAAAAGGCTTGGTTTAAAAGGTCAAATCAAAGAGTCAAAAAAAGTCAACTTTTAGCAAAGTTAACTATCAAAAGTCAACCATGTATTGAGAGTTTGACTTTTAAATTTGTAGAGTTCTAAAACTCAAATTTAGAAATTGATTGCATAAAAATGAAATTGAACATGTTGGCAATGAACATCTATGGTCCCTTCATCATATATCCTAAATAGAATATGAGCATGGTATAGTGTCTACCCAAACCTCTATCCTTATTAGTTCTTGTAAATTATGGTTAATGATCATGGATCTGTAAGGAACTATTCCTTATAACCCATTGTGCTTTGGCCAAAGACTAAACCAATTAACCATAATCAAGCACACTCGAGATATGTCTCCAATGTCATTCGGAGTGCTAAATCATCTGTGGATCACTCATTCATCTACCATATGATTCCTATTATACCTAAAACCACCACACTGTAAGCATCTATCTATTGTAGACCCATTCATGATGGAATCTAAGCATAACACTCCCTATACAAGATGACCTGGTATCACAAGTAAGAGGACTATTGTACACATCTGGCACATCAGAATTTATTCCATAAACACTTGAGTGACTTATACCAAATGGAGTTCTAATTTAGGCCATGTTCAGTAAACTTGCTTCCACAAAACAAGCACCTATATGTTATTAAGTATCTCGTATACTTTAACCTCTATGAGATCAAAAGTTTACATGCATCCAATTGATAGAGGCTTAGCATATACTAGGTTTTATGCATTTTCAATGCCCCATCTTGATCATATGACGACTGGGAACATTTTTAGAAGCACGTCTTTAATGCATTAGGATCTAACTGGTTAACTGGTTTACAAACTTTGCAAGCCCATTGTGTTTCAATGGCATCCAATAAGTATTTGCATGAGTATCAATCACACTACTAACATGAAGGAAAGCTTATGCTACTTTAAGCTTTGTAACATCTATGATGTTATTTGACCGTGTATCCAATGTCCTAATCTGATTGGTTTAAAGGCATACAACAGTGATTAGTATGGGAAATTTTATTTACCCATCCATTTAAAGGGAGGGTAAGCTAGTCATTTGACTTAAGATGCTTATAGGAAGTAGGTGGTTAGCAGCTAAGGCTAAATTTACCCTAGGTAAACCATGGCAAAGGTCGAATAGCCCACTTGGCCCAAACTGATTAGGCTCAAGGCCAGGTTTTAAATTTCTTGTTTTAGGCCAGTTGGCCCAAAGTAGTAAAATTTAGTTAAAATGATATGTTTTTATTTAAATTTAATTATAACATACATAAATATTTTAGACACCTTATTTTGTCTAAGCCTCTTTTGAGCAAACCATGCCCTATCGAAGGCTTCTAGATGAAATGCACTTATTTCTCTTCCATGGCTAATTTTTTATATCTTAGGGCTTAATTGAAAGGTAATAGAATAAAATAATAAAAATAAAAAGGGGGATGACTGTCAACTGCTATGTTGCTAAGCACTATATGTGACACAGCACTAAATGGAAAATTTTTTTGAGAAAGGTTTGAAATGCCTAGGGACCTTATTGAAAAAATGTGAAAAGAAATAAAGTCATCATTTAAGGCATCATCAAAGTCATTCGAGCAAGCATGGATCAATCCCTTATCATTCATGCCTAAGGTAAAAGTGTTGAAGAGCCAATGGTGTATAAAATTCACTTTTTCATCTGTACCTATTGATACATGATCTTTAGGTATTGGTACAAGGTCTCCACGCCATCAAAAATTCAAAATTCATAGCTTGTACCGATACCAAAGGGTGATGGATCAATACAAGTGCTTGTTTATCAATACATTGGCTTGTTGTATCAATACTAGGCTTGGCAATAGCTTAAAACCATGATTTTTGGCCAAATGTATCAATACACGAGCTTTTATATTGATAACAAACTTATGGATTAAAACAATCTTCAATGGATCGGTACATTTGGGCAAAATTTTGTTCTAGGTATCAATACAAAATGCATTGTATTGACACACTAAGGCAAAATAGCCCAATTCATGACATTTCCATCCCTTTGCACCATGACACTAAAACATGAATTGGACCATGTTTTTGGCACCAAAAATTAAATTCATACTAAGCCTCAGTATTCGACTTATGATTGGATCAAATAAATTTTTTAGGCCTAAAATGGCTAGAAAATAGGACATTTTCATGGAATGGGCATATTTGGCCTTTCTCCATCAACGACTGCCAAAACCTTTTTGCTCTACCATTTTGGTTATGAGAGCCAATGAAAATCAAGACAACAAAGCATAGTAACCAGGGCTATTGCATCATACATGAGGAAAACCCTACAATGCCCTCATTTTGTTCTCCTAAGCTTTGACTGAGCATTTGATTATAAAAGATCAAACTTTGGCATAGCCAGAAAAAAACTCTAGACACACTCACGACCACATTTTTCAAAAAATAACTCTCCATTTTCGTAGCTCTTCTAGCAATACTCCAAAAACCTATCTAAAACCTTCATTTCTTATTTCTTTTCACCACCAAACTCCTTTCTATCTGTAGTATCAGCTCAAAGCTCATCTTTGCAACTTCTTCTTGCTCATTTATAGCAAGTTAAAGAAAAAAAAGTGAGCCATAAACCAGAAATACAAAAAAAAAAAACCATAAGAACAAAAAATTATAGCTTTAAATGGACAAGCAAAAAAGAGTCTTGCAAGATTTATTGGTATTTTTTCTGCTGATAACTTTATAAAATAGAGTTATTTAGTCTTATTATGCATATTAAATTAGTTAAGTCTTAGAGATTCTTATTTATATTTTAATTATTTTTAGTAGTTTTTAATTTAGCATTATTTATTTTCCCTATATTTTAATTAGTTATTTAAATGTTTTCTATATTTATGTAAGTCAAATACTGAAGGAGTTCCTAAATGTGTAACTACTTAATTAAGAAGTAAAAGTGGACTCAGCCAAGTTAGATAGTTCCAATTTGGCAATTTCCAAAAATAATCTATTCAAGCTACTTAGAGACCCAGTCTCTCTTCTTCAAGGTTTTGCCTATATATAAGACTTTTAGGATTAGACTTAAAGAGACCTAAATACTTTATAGTTTTCTTTCTTTTAGTTTTTTGAAGAAGAGGAAAACCATCAGGATCCTACAATTGGAGGAACATTGAAGAAATTGAAAACCAAGACCCAACAACTCTTAGTTTTCTCTTTCCCTTAATCATTTTGTTTTTATTATAATTTTTATGATGGTGAAGCTCCAGTATTTTGTGTTTTATTTAATCAATATTAAATAAATTTATTTTTCTAGGATTATCATGGAACTCAACATATAATTTAGATTAATTTATTATCTTTTCTTGATTTAATCGAACTCAACATAAGTTTTCAATTTTAATTTTTAATTTTCTATTGCATTTAAAAATTTTCAATATTATTATTTTTTAGAATTATTTTTAATAAGTTGTTTTATATATATACATATTTTACAGTCTATCACTAACTTTAACAAGCATGATAGTTTGAAAAAGATGACTAAAGCTTCACCCGAGTTTTGTTCATCAAAAAGGGGAGTTTCCTATTCTTTCTCTTTTATTTGTAAACATTGAGGATGATGATTGTTTTAAGTTTGGGGTGAGATATTTATTTTGCTAGTGGCGAATTAATCTAAGTTATTTTTGCATAATTTTTTTTCTTTTTGCTTCTGTTTTTGCATAATTTCTTTTAGAGCCTATTATGTTTAAATGTTTATCTCGTTGTATGTTTGAGATGTTTTATGCTTATAATGATGAGATCCTTATTCAATGATGAGAACTTAGTTATTAATTTATCTTGGTTCTTGGAAAAATATAAGCATGATTTCCTTTGTGATTATATTATTTTATTTTTCTCACTGTTAGGATGTGATTTTTAACTTTTTGAGCACCTAATCTCTTGCATTGATTTGTATTGCTTATTTAAAGACTGTTTTTGTTGATGTAAATTGCAATTACATCTAGAAGCCTAGAATTTGTTTGATTCTCTGTTGAGGCAAAATCGTAGACAACACTAAGTTAAAGAAACGATTTAGGCCATCTTTTGATTGTATGAACCTTACTAAGCCTACCTGTATATTTATGGTGAAGTGCACCTTTGGTACTTTAGTAGGGCAAGCTATTTGATAGTAACTTCTTTTGTTTGCTAGGGCGACAAAAGGCTACTTCAATCTAGGAAACAGCTGGAAACTCGATAAGCTTGCCTTTGGAAGCGTTCGTCGGTAACAAAAGTGTCACTTCTTCCTTTTGATTTTGTCATGACACTGACTGAATTCAATCCATAACCCCAAAAATGAAACAAAGTTCATTGCCTGTTGTCAAGTAGGCATACGAACCACTTACTTTTTCTTTGCCTTAAGACTATATCAAAATAAAGCAAAGAAAAAGGTAGAATAGAGAAAGGAAAGGGACAAGAGTGGTCTTGCTTGGCGCGAAGGCTGCTAGTTCGGGGGTAGGGTATGGTACTAAAGGTCCTCGGACTTTTAGGTGATTTTTCTTTTGGGCAGCTATTCACCATTGAATCTCACCAATATAGTCTTGAATCTCACTAATGTAGTCCTTTATAGTTTTCATATTTATCCATAGTTGCCCCATTTAAGCCTAATTAATATATATATCCTTTTTCTTTGATTGCCATATTAATCTAGCCAAGCCTAATAAGAAAACCATGATCAACCTTTGCTACATAGGCATGAGCACGAAATTATCTTAGAAAATATTATGAGCCATATTTAAATTGTGTTATATTGGTGAGGCATGAAAGATAAAATGAAAAAAAAAAGATCGAAAAAAAAAACAAAGTTATGTATATAAATAAAATGGCATGCAAAAAAAGTCATGAAAAAGGGGTATGTGCCTTAAAAGCATGGTTAATGACCATGGCCAATGACTCGAAAAAAAAAGATCTAGAACAATGAAAAGTGTCTATGGGTAAATTAAGCTGAAATATATCTTTTATCCTACCTTTGCCCTAGCTTTCATTACAAACTTAATAAAGTCCTACATGATCTTTGATAAGGTGTTGGTCTACATTAATGGAGGGAGAGAGAGAGAAAGAGAGAGAGAGAAAGAAAGAGAGATGAAAAGCAAACATATGAGAATCTAGTATTCATTGTAGTTTGCATTTGTATAAACTTATTCGGATTGCATACAATCATTTGTAAAGAGATTATATACATAAACACACACAGTGGAAATCAATTCGAAGGATTAAGATTTATGATTGAATTGAAGCATAAATTTGAATTATGTTTGTATCTACCTTGAGTTGAGATATTGAGATGACTTTTGAGGAAAATTAAGGCAATTATTATTTGAGTACATTCATCATAAATAGTGTTTTGTTTATTTCGTTTCAACTTTTTGGTTTTGTTTCTTTCTTTTGTTTTATTTTGCTCGAGGACTAGCAAAGTCCTAAGTTTTAGGGCGTGATAACTCTACAAAATAGAGTTATTTAATCTCATTATGCATATTAAATCAACTAAGTCTTAGAGATTCATCTTTATATTATAATTATTTTTAGTAGTTTTTAATTTAGTATTATTTAATTTTCCTTATATTTTAATTACTTCATTATTTAAATGCTTTCCATATTTAGATAGGACATCCTAAAGGAGTTTCTAAAAGTGCAACCACTTAATTGAGAAGTAAAAATGGACTCGGTTAAGTTAGGTGGTTCCAATTTGGCAATTTCCAAAAATCTATTCAAGCTACTTGGAGACTAAATCTCTCCCTTTCAAGGTTTTGCCTATATATAGGACTCTTAGGATTAGACTTAGAGAGATCCTAAATACTTTATAGTTTTTTTTTAAGTTTTCTAAAAAAGAGAGAAGCCATCAAGATATTGCAATTGGAGGATTGAAGAAATTGAAGATCAAGACTGACACTTCTTAGTTTTCTCTTTCCAATCTTATTATTTTTATTGTAATTTTTATGATGGCAAAACTCTAGTATTTTTTGTTTTAAGTAATCAATATGAACTACATATATATTTTTTAAGGTTACAATGGAACTCAACATGTAGTTTAGATTATTTTATCTTTTCTTGATTTAATAATAATTGAGCTGTTTGTTTAATCTTATTCCTAATGCTTCTAATTGATTAGCCACCGGTTAGATTGATTTGGTAACCTTAATAAACGTGAAAAAGAGAATTTTATGTTCAGACAAGGACTGAATAACATACGTTTCATATTCATTTATTAGGATGAATTAATCTGCATGTTCGATAAGATATATGAGCATGCCATATGCAACCAAAGTAGAGTCTAAGCTTAATGAGTTTCTTTTAATTCAATTTTCATATGAATAAAGTAAATTGGTTAAAAGAGATAATTTTTATAAGACCATCGGAAGGTACATGTAAAATAAATTAAAATTCTAAGTTAACAACTCATTATCATTAGTCAAATTAAGAGGATAAAACAAATTCAAATAAAGTGATAAGGGAAATTGTAACTCAGGCTTTTATCATTGATTAAGTAAATCTTATTTAATTTCTTTGTTTTGTTATTTAGTTTAATTTTAATTTTACTTTGAAATCTTTTAGTTAGTTGTTTTTGGATAAGGTTAAATTGTTTTAATTTTAGTACTTAGCAAATTTTAGTTCAATTCCTTGTGGGAACGATATTCTAATATTACTTGTTTAGAATACATGCACTTGCATGGAAATCTAACAACATCAACACCTTTCTCTATATTTCTTGCATATTCAAGTGTCCTATGCAATCATAGCTAACTAATCTTCAAGAAACCACGACCTTCATAGGAAAGCATGCATCTTTGAATGTACTTTGATGATATTTTCAACATATGAAGCTTCAATGTTGCTTGAATGCTTAAAAATCATGTTTTTCTTAGCTCATATTAGAACAGCCATTGTTTCATTGATTATTCGCATTCTCCACCAAGATTCTCGCATGACACTCGATGATACATTGTTATTTCAAGATGCTTTGATGTTCTATTTAGCTTGATGATATTGTGTGTTGGCTTGATGGCATAAAAATCATGTCCACGATATTGTAAAAATTTGCCGCCATTTGTTTCATGCCATGGAAACATTTTCTCACATATGCATACATTTTTTATGTGGACATAAACTTTCTCTTAATTGTTCATGCATTTTTAGTATGTGTTATGTGATAAAAATATTGAGTTGATGTTGCTCCAGTACATTCTTGTCATAGATGCCCTGTTTAAATGTTTTACATAATTAATTAGGCCTTCCTAATGCCTTTCTTTGATGTTTGTTTGTTGTAGAAACCCATTTTCAAAGAAACCTAAAGTTAGTCTATGTCACCTCCAATAAAAAGAGATTACCATGATTTAAGGTTTTCCCCAATTGATCCTCTGGTATTGGGGAAATATCAAGCTTTCTATGTCTGGATTCATAGTTAAATAAGGTTAAATATTCTAATCTTTAGAATAAAACATTTTTTTTACATGTCCTTAAGTCTTTGTGCCTTGATTTCAAGGTCTAAGGCCCCTTGCAAGTGACTTGGTTAATGGGTTGTTCCATCTTCCAAAACTACTTTAGGATTGTGTGGATGAGCTGAGTCCCAAAAAACCTAAAAACTCCCTATTTGCTCTGGCAACACTATGTCCTTAACTTGAAAAATTGATTCCGAACCTCAAATAATTTTTCTAGAATTTTCTAATATATTGACCTTCAAGAGCATAGAATTACCTTTCCAAGGTTATCTTATTTGTCCTTAGATCTTTGCGGATGAGAGAATTATGATTTTCAAACTTTTTCTATCTGGAACCCGTAGAATCAACAATTTGCATTCTATTTAAGCCATTTCGGCCTGCTAGAGGATTTTATGGATTTTTAAAATATTTTTCCAAAAATACTACATGGAATTTCCTTTTTGAAAAGGAATCGTTTGTGATTTAACGATTCCAAATGAGTTTAGAGCAATTTTTCAAAATTCCTTAAACTTGTTCCCCAACACATGATGTTAGTGTTGAAACAAACTCAACTTTAAAAATTAATTCCACGTAGAAAACGATTTTCTAGGATTTCTGGGATATTTTTACATTAATCCTTCTCGAGTTACCTTTTCGATAATACCTCATTTATCCTTTGAAGCCCTCAAAAGAACCTAGAATAAATTTGGGAAAAGCGATAACGTGATGCTACCTCATGTTTTTTAACTTAAGAAATTTAAATGAATTTTCTAAAATCACTTTTTTGAGGTGTTAAAATGCCTCGAAATGCATTGGTTAGTTCCCATGGAGTCTTGTGTCAAAAAATAGGTCTCATGAGGCTTGGATCAAGGCCAAAACAAAAATCTTAATTCTATCTTTTATTCAAATTACCAATTTTAATTATAAAATATATCTTTTCACTAAAGATATTCCATTTATTGAAATTTTCAAAAATCTTCACCGTTGGGGATACTCCAACCCTGTTTTTCACTCAAGAAATTCAAATTTTCTCTTTCCCAGACATCTGAACCTATTTGATCAAAATCTTTTTTTCCCATAGCTCAAGTGACCACTGAGTCCAAACGCATCTCAAAATTGTCATTCTGATTATTCCTCAATAGTGAAAGACAATTACGAGATACATCTCGACAATCCCTCCTTTTTATATGCTTTTGTGCATTGATTTTTATGCAATATTTATTATATTCATTTTCATCTTACTAACACGTTTCCCTTTATGGTGTCCATTTTGCATTTATGTTTCAAATTTGTTTTCGAAAGTTACAAGGCAATATTCCATGTCAATAACTCTCCAGTGCTTGACATGAAATATTTAATTTTCAAAAATTAAATCCAAAGACCATTTTAGTCAAAAATATCTATGGTCCCACCTCTTTTAGGTGCATATGTCATTCAAATTTTCTTTAAAACCCATATTTACTATTTTATACAAAATTCATGCATAAAAAGGGGATTATATCAAGATACTAACAAGTCAAAATCGAAGAAATTGAAACCAAGTTAAAACATAGCCAGTGAGTACCAATTTCAAGTGTTATATGAATGTTAATACGTCCCTACATGTAATCGACTCCCGAACCCAATCTATGAATCTCTGGACCACATAGACCATGAAATTGATGCTTTGAGTTTTGCAATTCAAACTATTCATTTCAATAGATATCCGATCATCCATAGCCTAAATGATCAGTGGTGACTCCAAGTCTTTGGCCACTTTATGGTAGCCATCAAGACTAATTGGATGAGCAATTCGTCCAACAGCCTTCCCCCGACTCTCATATCATTATGCCTAATCCAAATTCCAATCAAGGGGCATCTTAAAGGCATATTTTTAAGTTGCCCGCGTCACTATCCAGGTGATTTGGGTTTTCTTTAGGGCACGCTGTGGCAAATATTAATATAAAAATCTTTTTAACGGGATGGATAGTAATTTAGGCCTAAATAGTTGGTCCAGCTAGGTCAAATTTGAACTTACACTTAAGATTCAAAATTTGTTGGGTTGCAGCCAGACTCATGCCTAAGTTTATCCTTAGATGACTTAAGCTTAGGTAAGCCATTATCCTTAGATGACTTAAGCTTAGGTAAGCCACCTAAACATCTGTAAATAGATGTTTTCTATTCACATTTCATGAACTTTAAGCACTCTACAAATTTTTAGGTATTTTCTTAAATTCCCTTATTCTCTCAAGAGATTCAAATGAGCAAAGCCTGGAAGGTAATATTTCTCCTTATTCTTTTAATTTCTTACTTGATGTACATGATTTTTATCTCAATTCTTGATCTATAATGTTTGTATGGTATTTAGCTACTGTTTATTTATGCTTGAAGTGTCTTGGCCTTGTTGATTATTGTAGATCTTATGTGAAAATTATGTTCAACCTTAATTTTTCTTGATTATCTGTTTGTTTAAGCATGATTTGATGATGATCTTCATTGAAAATGAACTTAAAGCATGCTTAAATGTTGACATTGATGTTTAAATGGTCTAGAATTCATGAAAAGTGATTCTGTTGGTTTGATTTCCTTAGATCCATGTTGTCTTGGCTAGATTGAAATGGGATTCTTGCATTTTGAGTTGAAATTTAGTGATTTTGAATGAAATTCCATACTCTAAAGCAAGATTGAGCATACGGATAAGTAGAAAATATAAGAGCATCATCCAGCCAAGCTTGAATTATTATCTAGCTTCGGTTATGTTCAAGTTGAAGCTAGTTTTTGAGAAGCTCTTTTGAAGGAAACCTTGGAGAAATTCAATAAAAATGACTTGATTCAAAGTTGATTTTGGGCTCAAAAATAATATTTTACAAGAGTGTTATTTAGTTTTTAAAGCCCGAATTGTGGAGCCTTATTGAAAGCCTTTAGGTTAGCCTATGTGTGATTAATGTGAATGTTTAGGTGTGTTTTAGGTGTTGTTATAGCATTGAATAAGAGGTATTGGTGAACCTCAAAATTGTTTAGGAGAGTTAAAGGAATAAAGAAAGCAAGAAAAGAGAGACATTCTCATGTCTTTCTTTGCTACTTTTGAATCAGATTCGTGATTCTACGTGATGCTTAGTTGTAGTTTTTGTTGAAGTCATTAGTGTGCCATATTAGGAAGGTATAATGCTTAGCTCCGAGACTTTCATATATTTGAAAGCTGGTCCAAGGTATTAGGCGTAAGTGTTCAAACTAAAGTGTCATTCTTTAAATTACTACAATTTTTCAACATAGTAAGATCTATGAAAATGATTTTTCTAAGTTATTTTAGTAATTTTACCCTATCGAATGAACTTTGTAACAAGCTTTTAAAAGCTTGATTTCATGACCATATGACTCTAGAAAAAGTTTCACAACACGAGTTGTTTAGATGCTTTATTTTCAGTGGTTATGTTATAGAGCAAGCTATTTTTGACCAAGTAAACAATTTTTCTTGATTTTTCTTATTTTTTAATTAAACTACGTTAATAAAGCTTTCTAACTATATGTTGTGTTCGAAGGCAATGTTGGATGAGTAGGGAATGATTTTTCCTTTATATGTTGTTTGGATGATTTGTTTACTACAGTAAGGTCTTATTCAAAAAATGTTTTGAACCCAAAATAATTTTCTGAGATTTTTTCACTATTTTTCATAGGAATATATATTGAGTTAGCTTTTCTAAAAGTTTTAGTTTTTGACTTTTTGTGCCCAAAATAGTTCGAAACAAATTTAGGAAACTCTAAATGTGAAAGATATTTCCTATTTTCAAGTTTTTCTAGGTTTCATTTTAGAGATTTCGAGGTATTCAAATGCCTCGGGATTGATTTCATTAGTGTAGTTTTGGGAGTTTGGGCACTTAGGAATGTCAAGTGTTAGGTTCCTAAAGGCTCACTTCAAGAGCTCTCGATTTAATAAAAATTTATTCAAGCTTTGTTTTCAAAGTTTCATTTTATTTAATTTAGACCTCTTGTCCATTTTTGTGCAATCTTTAAAAAAGGTGTCATGTTTTGTAATAGATTTGAATTTTTACCTGATTTAGAATTATTTTGGAGTCATTGCATTTTTCTAAAATTTATTTCATAAAACTTTTTACTCCAAGTCACACTATGAATTCAAGTTAGTTCAGAACCAATATTTGGTTGCTTTTGTGGGTACCCGTTACAAGCTACATATATTTCTTTTTCATGATATGTATGTTTTTAAAAATAATTAGGGATTATGGTTGAATATTTGAATCCTTGAAACTAAAGAAAAACAAATTTGGATACATGTGACTAGTTGGTACAGATTTTTGGGTGAAATGAGGAGAACCAAATCCTACCTTTTGACATAATTGACTCTTAAGCCCAAATATTGATAAATTTATGGATTAAAATCAATCATTTTGAGTTTTATAACTCCTAAGTAAATGGTTTTAATAGATTTTCAATCACACTTAGCCTAAAAAGATCAGTGGCAATTCATATTTCCTAACAAACTTGTGATACCTTTATGGAAGCTCAGACAAGTGATCTGTTTTAATTGTTGGGGCCGTACTATAACGTATAGTGTTTTCTTGTTCTAATATATTGGGATTCGCATCTTATTATGTTATGACAATTTATTTATAGACCCATCCTTAGGAATTCAAAAGAGTAGAGAGTTATCAAGGGGTCACACATGAAAGTGACATCAATTATGGGTAGTGGGGAAGTTATTAAAAGTAATGAGTGAAATTGAAGTTATGGGAAGCTACACCAAAGGAGTGTTTTGGTAACTGGTAGTAATAATTGGTTACCTAGTAGCACACTTAACAGTGTGTTATCTAAAAGGGACGCATTTATATTCCAGGGAAAAGTTATGTGGACTTCATTATAGTTTCAATGTCTAAGCCTTTAAGCCATGCTCTTTAAGATATCCAAAAATAGAGCAGACCCAAGAGTTCTAGTACCTTTCCAGGGTTAGCTCCATGTTCTTTCATAATTATGGACCTTGCTAGCTTCAATGCAAATAATCTTTGTCACATATTGCACAAGCTACTGGAGAGTGATGTCACTATGGAATTGGATGTTGGAGTGTATTGCTAATAATAAGTGATATCGCCAAGGAGCATTGGTACTAGAAAGTGATGTTACTCATGAGCACTACTACTAGAGAATACTACCTAATCTAACTATGCCTGCATGGCACGATAATGATAAAAAAAAAAAAGAAATCTACATGTAGTAATCTTATTGTTCCTCATACATCTTATTATGCATTAAAGTCTTCCATGAAGCAAATAGAAGACTTACATTTGGAGGTGTAAACGAGACACTTATGCTCACAAGCTATTTGAATTCCAAGCTCGAGTTGTCAATAGAGTCGAGATCGAATATCTTAATACACAATTCAGGTGGCTCATAAGCCTAATCGAGTTTTTTGTATTTATAATGTTATGTACCCTTAATCTATATACATACACACTTAAAAACCTAAAACCTATTTTTTTTCTCATTCTCTTTCTCACTCCATCACACCAATACCTCTTTCCTTCTGTTCTGAAACTCTTTTCTTTCTTGAGCCCACTGCCCCAATAGCGCCTCCTCTTTTTTTCCCTCTCAATTGTAGCTTTCTTCTTGTAACAAATTAGTGATGGTTGGTGATCTAATGGTTTCTGAACTTAAAGCTTTTGCAATTGATGGTAAGTAATTGCGTACAATTTCTTGGTCGAGAAATTGATATGCTATGGATGTGTTTCATGTTATTTTTCTTGCTTTCAATATTGTATTTTTGTTGGATGTAGTTGAAAGTGAAGTTTATAAAAAATGGATTGAGATTTTCACTTTTCTGCTTAGAAATATTTAGATTTTTTTTTAGTCACCAAAATTTTAGTTTTGATTCTTCAATAAGTCTTTTTGTTTTATTTTTATCATTGTATCATTTTGAAAAACAAAATTGATTGTTTCCTAAATTTAATTAATATAAGCAATTTATATATGAAAAGGTTTAATTTGAGCTCCAATGGATCGAGTAAACGAGCTAAGCTCAAATAGTGTGATCTTTTCTCGAGTCAAACTTGAGCTTAAAAACTGATATTCGATTGAGCTCCAGTCGAGTTTCAAGCTACAAATGTCGAATCGACTGCTTCTCAGTATTTGAGCTCGGCTTAGCTAAATTAACAGCCCTACCTATATTATCGGCCGGCACCACCCAAGTAATAACTAATATCCCACGAGTTTGAGACGCCAACACCTTCCATATGAATGTACAATGATGGAACAAATTGGACACACAGTCTGGTTTATATGAATAATGTTTCTTTCTTGTAAGCACAGCTTTCACAACCAACCCTCCTTCTAGGACCTGCCAACAAAAGAACTCTACTTCTATCGAAGCCATTCCCGACAAAATACATCTATCCACAACAGTCTACTCTTCAACAGCACTCGTGGCTGATTTAGCGGAGAAGAGTCCCCTCGCAAATAATCTTGCCTTGCTATTATTTTAATAGAAATGGCCGGTTTATCAAATTCCAAAAACTTTACCATTGTGATTTTTCCAATGAAAAAAAAACACTTTTAACTCTCAAAATCGTCTTTATAATACTCTATATGTTTTCTCCTCATAGAAAAAAAAAAAATGCTTTACACTCTCAAAATTTTTCACCTTGCACATACCTTCTGCCTCACTGCTTCACCTTCCTCATTCTGTCAACCTTTCTGCCTCCTTCCTCATCGTTTACACTTGCGACGCAATTGTTCACTCCAATTTTCTCTTTGTCGTCTCTCAACACATTTGGTCTTATGTTACTATAGTTATTGCTCCTTCCATCTATCATAGTATACAAAAATGGTATTGTACCTATAAATTCACTTAGGAAATATTTAAAACATTGATATTTGATAGATAAAAATTACAGCTCTTTTTATTTTGATTTGCCATTTTATAGAAGAAGGAATTAAATTACTGGTAGAATTTTTATATTTTAGAATATGTATAATCAGTGATTGTAAATTGCATCATTCTTTTTAGTGAATTCCTTTTATTCCAACCGGTTGATTTAAGCAGTTTAGGAAATCCCCTAACTTAATTATCCATTTTACTTTTCGAATTATGATACGCAACAACTTGAAAAGAAATCCTTCGACTACAGAAATGTAATACACAAATACATACGAGAAGCCCGACATAATCCATGAGGTTTGCAGGGCCGGACAAGCCCTTGACCTCCATGACAGGCTCATTTATGATTTTATTAGAGTTTTTTTTTTTTAAAACAATTAACTGAGCAAGTTATTCATATGATTGATGAATGATAATTTTATGCAGAATCATCATAAACTCAATATTTGCATGGCAACTTCACATTCACTATTTTATGTATTCCGGTTCCCTTCATCAAGCATCTGATTTTATCAGCATAATATTATCATCTAAGAGACTAATCTGCATATGCTTCAAACATTCCAGACTTAAAAGGTTGGGACCTTCCCAAGTACTCTCTCACGACCATTTTAACAAAATAAAAACGAACATCAAACCAGATCATGCATAAATTTTCAGGTGCAAGAAACTGCCCAACAATGTTTTTCTTTTTTTTTTTTTTTGACAAATATAATGCTCCTAGTTTTGCCACAAAGAGCAGCTTAAAATGTGCTCATACAAGCATGAAACTTCATTATTTCAGAATTGCATTATGGGATGCCCAACTCTTACATGGACAAACAATCCAAACCAAAAAAAAC
>JBBYHK010502765.1:0-14267 GCA_038382065.1 Adansonia grandidieri | reverse complement strand
TTCAAGGGAATAATGCAAAGTACTCTTAACTCAGCAATAGACATTCTCACTTAGAAGAATGATGCCCTTAAAGCCATAGAGGAGGCCATAAAGAAGAAAATGGAGGAGCTCTAGGGCGAGCTCTCATCATGCAAAAAAGCTATTGATGGTAGTGTGCTAGCCAGGACACCTAAGCATAAGATAGAGGTCCTAAGTTGAAAGAGTTCAAGGGAACGAGGTCCATGAAAGATGTGGACAACTTCTTATGAGGGATAGAGCAATACTTCTATGCAATAGGCATCGAAGATAATGCCATTAAGATAAACACTGCCTTCATATGTTTTACTGATATAGATTTTTTATGGTGGCATCGTAGGTGCAATGATGAAAAACATGGAGGCATTGCTATTGCAACTTATGAGGTGTTCCAAATTGAGTTCAGGTAATAGTTTTACCCTAAGTATGCCAAAAGTAAGGCTTATGCAAAGTTACGATGGCTTATACAATAAGGTATTGTTCGAGAGTTTGTTCGACAATTTGAGAGTTTAATAAACTTATACTCTAGGCTTTAGATTTGGGGGAAAAACCTTTTCTCTTATTCATGGATGGACTAAAACCATGGGCTAAGCGAAAAGGTGTTCAAGATTTGACTAATGCCATGACCATAGTTAAGTTTTTTATTGAGCTTCATAAAAAGAAGTTAGACAAGTTTAAGTTTTCCAAGCCAAAAGGCAAGGGTAATGGTGGTGGAAACAAAGATCAAAAGCGCAAAAACGATAATGAAAGCTACTAATAAAGAAGTCAAAGTCTAACAAGTCACAAGATAAAAAGAAAGACAAGGAGCTGGTGAATTTATTTCTATGTGATGGTTTGCATCGGATGCAAAATTGCCCAAAACAAGCCAAGCTCTCTTCCATCAATAAGGACAATGATCAGACAGGCAACGAGACTTTAAAGCTTGGTTTAATCATAAGTTCTATTAAGGCAATGAGATGTAAAGACAGAAAGGGCTAATGTTTATGGATGTCACTATTGTAGGCAAAAAAATGAATGCTTTAGTGGACACAAGAGCTTCAGATTTGTTCATGTCCGAGGATGCAACCAAGATGCTTGATCTCAAAGTTGAGGGGACAACTGAATAGATCAAGACAGTCAGCTCAAAGGAGGTCTCAACTATGATTGTAGTAAAAAGAAGTGAACCTATAATTTAGAGACTGGAAAAGTATGGAAACTATCGAGGTAATACTACTTGATGGATATGACTTTGTGGTTGGCTTAAATTTCCTTAACCAAATTAATGCTCTCTTTGTACTCTTTGCCAATTGCATATGTATCTTAGATACCACCTGTCAATGTATTATGCTAGTAAATCAAGGAATAAGTGTTGGAGCTAAGGTGTTATTTGTAATCCAACTTGCCAAAGGTGTACGGGGAAATGAAGTTACCTACTTGGTAGCTTTGAGGTTTTGTAAGCCTAAGAAACCCATGGATAAGGCCCTTTTGAAGGTGCTAGAGGTGTTATAGTCCTTTAAGGATGTCATTCCGACAAAATTACCAAAGAGGCTACCACCTAAAAGAAAGGAGGTTGACAAAACTAAGTTAGTGTTCAATGCCAAACCGCCAAATAAAACCCTATCTCGAATGCTACTGCCAAAGTTAGAGAAGTTACGAAGATAATTGAATGAGCTTTTTGATATTGGGTATATTAGGCCATTTAAAGTCTCGTATGATGCACCGGTGTTGTTTTAATGAAAGCATGATGGTTCTTTGAGGTTATACATAAACTACTGGGTATTCAACAAGCTCACTATGAAGAACAAGTACCTAATCCCACTTATCATAGAATTGTTTAATTAGCTTGAGGATGTGAAATGTTAACCAAACTTGACTTATGATTGAGGTACCACTAGGTGAGAATATATAGATAGCATATGCGATGCACAAAGGCTTGTATGATTTCCTTATGATGCCCTTAGGCTTAACTAATGCTCTAGCAACATTTTTCAACCTCATAAACAAAGTACTTTTACTTTTTCTTGATAGTTTTATGGTTATTTACCTTGATGATATTATGATCTATAGTAAGTCACTTAAGGAGCATGTAGAGTATTTGAGAAAGGTGTTCCAAGTCTTGCATTAGAATGAGATCTATATGAAATAGGAGAAGTTCTCATTTGCTTAGCATAAGGTGTCATTCCTAAGCCATATTGTGGGATGTTGCAAGATCTAAATTAATTAAAGCGAGGTTTAAGCCCTATTTGATTAGAAGCCATCAACCAAGGTAAAAGAGTTGAAATCATTCCTTGGGTTGGTGAGCTATCATAAATGCTTTGTCAAGGGCTACTCTAACGTCACTAACACTCTATTAATTAAGAAGGAGAAAGTGTAGGATTAGAGCTCTGAGAACCAATAAGCTTTGATCAGTTGAAGCATGCAATGACGGAAGAGCCTGTACTTGCTTTAATGGATCATATAAAACCATATGAAATTCATATGGATGCATCAAACTTTGCTATTTAAAGAGTGTTGATGTAAGATGGACATCCTATAACATTCAAGAATCGAAAGCTCAATGAGGCTATAAGGTGGTATATAGTCCAAGAGAAGAAGATGATTGCAGTGGTGAATTGCTTATACACATGGAGATATTACTTGTTGGCATCTAGTTTTTTTGAATTTATTAATAATGCTACAAACATTTATTTTCTAACTAGAAAAATTTGTCCCTCAAAACAAATACCAACAGTTTTGTTGGTAGGTTTTCTTGTTAAAATTTGATTTAAGCATGGAGTACAAGCTAAGGAAAGCCAATATGATGGTTGATGCACTAAGTTAGAAAGTAGATCTTGCAGCAATCAATCATTTTTAATGTTCACTACTATAATGTATCAAGTAAAGATTGCCTCATGAGCCCATAGCCGAAACCCTAATGGAAAACAGGAAAGAAGGAAAGACTAGACAGTTTAGGTTGAAGGAGACTTGCTCTACACAATTAACACCACCTTTCTATGCTTTAATATGGGAGATTGCTTAAGGAGATCATGCAAGAGTGTCATGATTTGTGATTGACTGGCCATCCTTTTATGCATTATACCTTAACATTTTTAGAGGACCATTACTATTAGCCATACATTAGCGATGACGTTGAGGCCTATGTGAAAACTAATCTTGTATGCCAAGAAGACAAAATTGAGCTGAAGACACTAGCCAGAGTATTGCAGCCATTGTCCATACTGGAGCAGCCATATGAAAATCTCTTAATGGATTTCATAGTTAGACTACCCAAGGTGGATAAGTTTGGCAGCATTATGGTAGTGGTTGACAAATTTTCCAAGTACGGGAGTTTTTTAGCTACCAAAAAATGCCCAACAGAGGAAATAGCTAATTGTTCTTGAAAAATGTGGTGAAGCACTGGGAAGTACCATAGACTATAGGTAATGATTTGGATGGTGATTTACAAAATAATTCCAGATAGAGTTGTTCAAATTGTTAGGATTTAACTTAAACTTTTCCACTAATGTGCATCTTCTAACAAATGGGTATATTGAAAGAGTTAATACCTTATTAGAGGTATATCTCATGCACCATGTGAGCGCAACGTAACGTGACTGGCCAAAGTTGTTAGATATAGCCCATTTTTCATATAACTTACAATAGAATGAGGCCATAAACCAGAGTCCTTTTAGGATAGTAACTAGGCAGCAGCTGCTGGCACCGAATGCTATTACAATAGGTTACACGAGACCAAGTCCAGTAGCTTACAAATTTGCTAGGGCTTGGCAGGAATCGACTGACTTAGCCAGAACTCGTCTACACAAGACAGGAAAGTACACCAAGAAGGAGGTAGATTAGAAATGCAAGGACATGCAGTTTCAAGTTGGAGACTTAGTCTTTGTCAAATTGTACTCGATGTTACGCAATGCAAGCATGCATAAAAGGCTTGTATAGAGATACGAAGGTTTTTTAAAAGTTATAAAACGGGTAGGCAAGTTGGTCTAAAAACTTAAGTTGCCAATAATGCTTAACGTACATCCCATTTTTCATGTTAGCATGTTTAGGTTATTCCATGAGAATTAGAACAAATCTAAACCTAGACAAGTCGTAATGCACACTGGTAGGAGTTGAGGCCTCTTACAACAAAGATTATTGTATTCTTGCAAATTGACTAGTACGACAAAAGAGTTATAAGCCAAGGCATGGTTACTTTGTCCAGTGGAAACAACTACCCATCAGTGAGACAAGTTTAAAACTGACCAAGGCATTATGGTAGTTGAAGATAAGATTGAGTAGTTCTATTTTGAAGATGTGACAAGGACGTTGTTAGAATAGATGGGAAGAATATCATGGGCCACCTCATTAGTTTAGCCTTAAGGATACAAGTTCCACAGAGCAATTTAGACTACCAAAATAAGCCCAATACCTAGAGCGTTCTAGAAGGCCTAATTTGCTTAGAGTTTCTAAAAGCTTGGTGATTCAATCAAACACAACTATTCTAGTTTATTTAGGACTTTATAAAGATAGAGTTTAAATTTATTTGGCAATCTAGATATTTGTAGATAAGTGTAATCTTGATCTTCCACTAGCATTGATCTGAGCCATTAATACATGAGGAATTTAACTATAAATAGAGGCCTTTCGAGTCTTATTTGTATCATTAAGCACTTGAGTAATATATTGAGTATTCCTCTTTATTTTCTTGGTGTTTTATTTGGTTGCTTAGCTCCATTAACCTTTTAGCTTTAGTGTCTTAGGGAAATTCAAATTCTTCCTTTGAGTGTTTATAGGATGACTTAGGCATACAAGGAAGCGATTTCGAAGGCTATGGTCATGTAGTTTGCTAAGGTAAAATCCAGGCCTGTGACGCATACAGTGTGTGTGTTTTTACATGTTGATGCATGCAAGGGAGAATAGAATATATATAAATAATATTTTTAAATAGTAAAACAAATTTATGTGCTAGACTAAGTCGAATTAATAATGAACATGAATAAAAAATTTCAAAAAAAATTTAGATCATAATTCAATCTATGATCAAGTTTAATGATTAATAAGTAATGACTTATTAATCATATCGCATAACATATTCTTTTTCAAAGGATAAAGAAAGCCTTTTGCTCAATCTATATGGACACTATATTTCATGTTGGTAAGCTGTAGTAGGAACTCATTTAACATTTAAGTGAGGTTTTCATGTTATATATTTCTTTAGGGTTTTTAGTAGAAAAATAAAGGTTTTAATGTCTTATCTAATCATTTAATTTCTTTTTAAAGTGTGAAGCTTAAAATTTTTTTTATATGTTACTTTGTCAAGAGTTTGATTAAAAAGTTAGAATCATTATCATAATTAAACATTTCATCATGTAGAAAACCATTTAATTAAATTAAACTTTTACTTAAATTGTAAATAAAATACAATTTTTGAAGAATTCATGTTAATTTATTTTTAATTGGCTATTATATCGAATTATTCATAATTTTATCCGATAAGTATATATTCATAAAATCTTAATTGATGCTAATTACAATTCATCATAAAAAAAATACATTTCTACAAAGCATGTAATCATGATTTTTTTCCTTTCTACTTTGAATTGTATTTTGGTATTTGTTGGAAACAATTGTCCATATAGGCACACCGTTTCAGCATTAGCTTTTAAAAGGGAAGTTATAATTTGTTTAAAACATTTAAATTTCCATGGACACTTAATGAATATTAAAAAAAAATTCCTTTATTAATGGCTGTCACTACTGTGAAATTTAGAGAAGAAAATAACCTTCTTTGATAATTCAAACCATTAAGATTAATATATTGGTAAAGAACAAGAATGATCAAAAGTCAATTCAATTAAGAAGTAAAAAAGAGAAATAAGTTTCTCTTCGACAAACATAATACTTGATCCCTCTACATTGACAAAGAACTAGTGCTATGGCAAACAGATAATTTTCATTTGATCTTGTCTTCGACTACTGAGTCAAACCAATTTTTAAACCGAATGATTCTGTAAGTTTAATTATTTTAATTCTGCAATATTTAATTTATATAGATTATATTTTTGTATTACAATCTTCATTAGTATCAAAGTCTAAGTTTGATTTTGAGATTGATCGAGCATGTTTCGTAATTATTTATTGCCTGATTTAATCCAAATGAAATGTGTTCGTATGCCATCAATTTCTTATATTAAGTGTGTAAGAGTATGTTATTTATGACAATGATGTGGAATTTTTTTGATCCATTAATTTTTTTATTATTTATTAATATCAATTCAATATATATATATATATATATATATAAACCAGTTGCATATGCAACTTGTTCTTAGCTTGTTTGCTTCATGATTTTTTTTGTTAGTGTTTGCTTTACTTTTTTAGGTAAAATATTAGTGAAAAATGTAATATATATTATATATATGTTTTACATTAGACTATGTAAACATACATACTATATATATTTTACATTACATATAGTTTTTTATATTAAAATAAACATATCTTCAAGTACATGTATATTACAGCATTTAATTTTTTTGTGAAAAGAATTTTTTTTTTTTTGCACTAGACCATGTGAAACAATGAACAATGAATTGACTAAAATTTGTTATTAATTGTAAAAAACATTTATTGTTTATATGATCTTTGTTATATTCTTTTCTTTATTTGTTACAAAAAATGGAACGAATTGTCTAAACATCCATGGTTATTAGAGCTTGAGACCAAATATGGAGATTCCCTAAGCAATTACAAGATTTGAAATATTATCGAATAAATACGAATAATGATAGTATTGTAAATACATAATTATTATAAATAATAAAATTTAAGAATTGGTTTGGAAAGGCAGCAAATATATTAGAAGTCATAACATTAAATATTCTATGCTAAAGGAATCATTTCTAACTAATAAATTAAAAGGGATCTTGGTTGACCTTTGGAGGTTTGATGAGGAAAATAAGAAATATGAATTAAGAATTTTGTCAAGACATATGTGAGGATAGAGGGCAAGGAAGACTGTGACCCTCTCTATTAGCCCAATTATTTTTTAATGAAACCACAAAATCTCAAGTACTTTATGGATAGCTAATTTTTTATCAAGTTTTCAAAGGAATTTTTTGATTCCATCCTTGTAATGCGACAAGTTAGCGAAATTTGTTTGTAAGACAATAGATTTTATTTTGTAATAAGTTGTGAAATTACTTTGAAGCAAATATTTTATAAATATGCATGAATGTTTGTCATTTATCTATATAATATTGTTTTACATTGTATGAGTATGTTCCACTAGGTAAGAGTTTCAAGATTTTTCTTATCTTAGTATTAGGTTTTTTATAATAAAATAAATTAATAATAATCACACATATTTTTATGGAAGTTGATTGTAAAGCAAAATAAACTTTGGTTTCATACTAGATGGATAATTGTCATTGATTAGTAATGATTGTGTGTATGATGGGTACTAATAAGTGCATATATGTCTCAATGTCCAATATCTATAAAATGGCATCGATTAAAAAAAACATTATCGATGAGCTTAATTAAGATGAGAAGTTTAACAGGGATAATTTTAAGTTTTAGGGTATGAAAATCTAGTATGTGTTAGAACAACAAGAAGTTCTAGAAGTTTTAAACAATGTCCTTGAAAAAGCTGATATAGAAATATGACCTAACATAGAAGGGATTGAAAGGCTTATGAAGCTTGGAAAAAGAAAAAATCTGCTTGCATTACATTATTAAGTAGTACGGAGAATGACATCATGCATAAAATTTAAGAAGTATGAGAAGCAAAAGAGATATGTACTACTCTTAAAATAAAGTTTGGTGAAACATCGCTTAACAAACCTAGACAACACATGATCAAGTTTGCAACTTACCAGAAATGCCCAAATCACAATATAAGGTAGCAAGTAACATAAATGTCAAAAGGATAAATGAGGTAAAGATGTTGGTCATACTCTGTCTGATGAACAATAGGTTTAAGCTATCATTCAATCCTTGTCGTACAGTTGAGAGCATATGAAAATGCACTTCATCCACAATGAGAACATTAAAACACTTGATGATACTTTGCACCATTTAGAATTGGAAAAAATTACATTGAGACATCTAAGCCTAACGTTGATGTGTATATGGCTAGAAAGTTCCCACAAAGCTCTGAGCTTTAAACATAAGCCATCTAGTGAGTACAAAAAGAGAGCATTAAAGAAGTTGAAAGGTAACTCTCAAGGCAAACGACAGGCTCCTATGACATAACTTAAGAAGAAGAACAAAGGTAAAATTAAGTGCTTTAACTGTGGCAATAAATGTCATTTTGCTCGTGAATGCACTAAGCCAAAAAAAGGTACAAAACCTTAAAGCATTTTCAAATACAATAAATATAAAAAAATTACTATATTTTTTTCTAGCACTATATTACTGATTGAATGTCATCTTTTATGGACTGTAGATAAAGGGGCTACAAAATAATATAGCATGAGACCAAAATGTGTTTGTGGAATTTTGTCGAATTCCATGTGGAACAAAATAGATTTAGTAAGAAACAATACAAGGGTTGAAGTAAAGGTATTGGCTATTGCAAGTTGTCTTTATGTGGTGGAAAACCTTTAATCCTACATGATGTTTTTTTTTTGCTCTTGAAATATGATGAAATTTGATCTCTGTAATAGTTTTTTTAAAATATAGTTCTAATATGAACTTTTGTACTATTGTTTTTTATTTGTTCTTAAAAACAATTTATTATGGATATAGATATTTAACGAATGGTTTTACTATATTGTATATTGACTATTTTGTGTGTAGTAGTCTTAATTATTGTAGTGTTTCCATAATTATATCTTCTGATGATATAAATATTGATGTTAATATTTGGCAAGACTATGTCATATTGGACAATTTAATGCATAGATTAGCCAAAGAGGGATTATTAAAGATTATTATAAAAGTTTATTTATCAATATGTGAAAATTGTCTAGTTAGAAAGATAACAAGAAAGCCATTTGGTAAAGGCATAGGAGCTAAGTTTCCATTGTAATTAATACATTTAAATATTTTCGATCTAATGAATGTTAGGAATGGAAATAAAGGAGTATATTTCATCACTTTTTTTTTTTTTATGATTTCACATGTTATGGATTTGTCTATTTAATTTCCCACAAGTTTGAAGCATTAGAGTGCTTTAAAAAATATGTAACCTTAGGGGAAAATCAAAAAGATAAAAATGTTAAGCCATTAAGAACAAACTAAGGATGTGAGGAGTTGTCTAATCAGTTCAAACATTTATGTGATGAAAAGGGAATAGATGGCTAACCAATTCAAGAACTATATAACAAAATGTTACTGTAGAGATAAAAAAATAGAGCTTTCTTTAGGCCTATGATGGCCCAAGCAAATTTCCTTATCACTTCTAAGGTGATGCCCTATTAACAGTTGTTTATACACTAATAGAGTGCCTTCCAAATTAGTTGCATCTACTTCTTATGAATTATGGACTGGAACAAAACCTTACTTTAGTAATCTAAGACTTTAGGTTATACTGCATATGTGCATGATCCTACTCATCAACATGGCAAGCTAGGTCCAAGCGATAAAAGAGTATATTTGCAAGATACTCTAAGCATTCAAAGGGATATGTGTTTCATTGGTAAACAACCAAGTAAGAGTGTAACTAAATTTGAATCTCAGGATGTCAATTTTCTAGAAAATGATTTTCCAAGTGAAGGTGAGATTAATTAGGATATATCTCTTTACGAGATAGAAGACCTTGATGATTTGATTATTGTGAATCTATTATTGACTATTCTTGAAAACATATCAATTTTTTCTTTTCGAAGTGAAACCATGATGAAAAATGATGAATTTATTTCACCAAAATCGTAAATCAAGCGTAATAATCATCGAAATTCCTTGACATCGTTTTGACATAGAGGCATGAGCTTTCTTGAATATCCCACAGGACAAGAAAGAGCCAAGCAATTTAAAAGAAGTTTTTTTCTTCTAATTTGAAATAAAAATGGATAACTAGAGCTAGGGAGATTAAACAATGTTTGGGAATTGGTTGATCTACCAAAATGATGCAAAGCAATTGGGAACAAGTAGGTTCTCAATATTAAACGTAAGTCTGATGGGATTATTGAAAGATAAAAGGCACACCTTGTAGCTAAGGGGTATATTCAACAAGAGGGAATTGACTACAAAAAGACTGTCTCTTCTGTTATAAGGTTTACATCTTTATGCTTAATTCTTGCAATTACGACGAGTTTAGATTTGGAGTTACATCAAGAAGATGAAAATTGCTTTTCTAAATAGAGAATTGGAAGAGGAAATTTACATGCAACAAACGGTAGGTTTTATTGACAAAGGTCAAGAGCACAAAGTTTGCAAGTTATTAAGATCAACTTACGATCTTAAGCAATCTCCTAGATAGTGATATATAAGATTGCATCAAACAATTATTTCGTATGATTTTGTCATGATTGATGAAAATAATTATTTATGTCAAAAAAACAAAAAATAAGTTTATGATCTTATCACTTTATGTGGATGGCATATTATTGATTGAAAATGATAAGAGTATATCATTACAGTAAAAAAATAGTTGTTTTCAAATTTTGAAATGAAGGACATAGGTGAATACCTTACATTCTTAAAGAAAAAATTACTCAAAATTGTTTTAAGAATTACTAAATATTAAGAAAACTCTTGAATAATTTCAAATGCAAGATTGCAAGCCAATTAATATTCCTATTGAAAAAGGCAAAGGCTTGAGCAAAAGAATGTGTCCCAAGACAACACAAAAAAAGGAACAAATGGCCAAAATTCCTTATTCTAATGTTATGGGAAGACTTATGCATGTTATGATGAACACAAAGTCGAATATCTGCTACACAGTTGGACTCATAAGTAGGTCTCAATTTAATCTAAGTCAACTTCATTGGAAAGAAGTCGAAAAGATATTAAGGTATCTGAAAAGCAATGTCCACTATTCATTCTATTATCAAGGAAGTGATCAACATATAATCGGGTCTATGGATGCCGATTGTGGAGGAGATTTAGATGAAAGGAAATCAACCTCCTAACACGTTTTTTTACTTAATAATGGAACTATTTCTTAAGGTAGTATGAAAAAACCTTATACAACATTGTGCAAAATGGAAGTTGAATTTATGGCAGTTTCAATAGCAGTGCAAGCAGTTATATGGCTCAAAGGATTCTTAAATCATATGGGATTTAATGAAGATGCTTCAAACTCAATATTGGTGAATTGCAATAGTCAAATAGCAATTTCTTTCACCAAAGATCCCAATATCATTCATAATTGAACACGTAGATACCAAATATAACTTTCTGAGAGACACAGTTGCACATAAAGAAGTCAACGTACAGTACGTTTATGCATAAAATGATAGGAGATCCATTTGCAAAATTAATTCCTAGAGATACATGTAGTGTACATGTTAAATCTCTACAATTTCATAGGATCTAATGCACTTGCTAAATTGTTTAAGATGAACAATTTGTACAATTTCCCACTTGAGTGCAACATTGACAAACAATGACATGTATGATTAATATATACTAAAGTTTAGTACTTTGTTTCATGAATGCATACACATATGTTTATGTGTTAGGTACATATATACGATTAAAGATATGTCGAATAGATTATTGGCTTTCTCACTCAAGCAATCATCTTTATGGCTCAATGCTAGGTAGAGATGAGGTTAATTTTAAGCTTAAAACTAAGAGTTTTAAAAGAGTTGAAGCTTAGAACGAAATCAAGATAAGGTCATATAATGATGAAATTATGACTGAAAATGGATATTCCTATGGTTAATTTTATTTGTCATATATGTCAAGTTTAAGTCCTTTTGTTAAGTATTTAAAAGGTAAAGTTGTAGACCCAAGTTAGATACTGAATGTATTTAAACTATCACTTATACATTATTGATATTTTGATATAGACATACGCTCCAAAGGAAAAGGAGAGCACTACCGTAGCATGTGTTTCATACCACATGTGCATTGTTTGACCAATATAGGTAATAGAAGGCTTGATCTTTGTTTCTAAGTTATGTGAAACCCATGAGATCAACAAGTGATGTCTATTTAGTATCTTTAAGACCTTTAACCAATTTTAAAAATTTCATTTCTATGTTAGCTATCTTAGAATGTTGCCAATGGTCATAAATGATTTGGTCTAATAAGACACATCTAGAGAGTAGTTGAATTGAATGGAGAGATTCGAGGAAAAAGGAAGACCATTTAAGTGTCTTATTTCAATCGTATTTACTGGTTGACCAAATTTGTTTTATATGGTAAATACAATTGTGAATACAAAAGTTTATTATATCACTGATGTAGTAGAGATCATGGGAAACTTAAAATATGACTAAATGAATTTGAATTGTTGTGTACTTACTCTACATGAATTTTCGAGCTGTTAAATACACCTAACAATTGTATTGTAGCGAATTTTTGAGATTATGAAATGTGTTGGTCACACAATCTATTTCCTTGTATGAACTTTAGAAAAGATATTGATCTCCTAAAATTGATCATGAAATTACTGTGTCTGTTATGTGCGAGTAGAAGATGTTAGAAATGATCGCCCACAAGGCACCTTGTTTTATCATTGACTTCCAAAAGGGAAGTTTTAATTTGTTTAAAACATGTAAAGTTCCATGCATGCTTGACAAATAAAAAAAAAGATACTTCCTTCATCAATCGCTCTAACTAGCTTAAAGTTAAGAGAAAAAGAAATAAACTTCCTTGATTGTTTCAGCGATTGGCAATGATTAGTACATACATTGGCTGAGAACGAGAATGATTAAAAATCATCCGATTTAGAAAAGAAAAGTAATAAGTTTCTTTTCAACAAACACAATACCCGATTTCCCTAAGTTGATGAAGAACTTAGTGCCGTGGCAAATAGATAATTTTTGTTATTTGATTTTGCGTTTAATCAATAAATCACACTTATGCTAGATTATTTTTAATTTCATAATTCGATTTAATTCATATAGTTTATTTTAAGTATTATGATTTTCAGTATTAAAATGCTAAATTTAATTTTCATAAATAATTGTGAATTTATTTTTTATGAACCATTTTTAATTCAAAATTCTATACAATAATCGTTATCTCCATAATTAGGATGGTAATTTTTAGTTATTATGCTAATTTCTTTTATTTTGATTGAAAATTCAAATTTATATTTAGCCACCCAATATTTAAAAAAAATAAAATTAAACTTTTGGGAGCCTATAAATAACATGTTACAGGTGTAAACATATTATCTTAATTTTCACACTAAAGTAAGATCTCTTTTGAGAGTTTAAATCATTATATATTATTTTTGCATTTAATTTTTACTCTCAAATATAGATGGTTTACAATCATTTTTATCTTTTAAAGTTAAACTCAATAGTAATTTTTCTTTTAAGAAATATAAAGAAATTAAAGTATGAAAATTTACTATAATATTATGATTGCATACAATTTTCGATTTGATAGCAATATATATATATATATATATGTTCCAAAGTTGAGGTACCAAAATTCTGTGTTAATGTGAGCATTTGGGGAAGATTAGCTTGTTACTATCTCTGGAGTGACTTTTATATGTTGTAGGACATCTTTTTCACTTAATACCGTCACATCATTAAGGCCGACTTTCATCCTCACTTGATGGGTGAATCTTACAATCAAGCTCTCTTTACTTTTGCACTCAATAGAAACTTTTTAGTTTTACAAGCAAATTATGAGTTTGCCACTATATTCCTATGTGTGATAGGCTTGAGATGACAGGTCAAGCTTATCTTATTTGAACTACAAAATACAAAGAAGTCTGTATTTGAAATGTAACAAATTTGATCAAATGATAAAGTTTCAATTGGTATCATCAATAACAAATGTCACTTTATTTAAAAGGAACTAAATATTAAATTAAACTATATATATATATATATATGATACTAATTTATTTTATATTATTATTTAAAAAAAGAATTTAACAAAAAATAAGAGAAGATCAAGATATCATTCTATTCTTAAAGGTTAAAAAAATATTATTTTTATCCAAAACTTATTGAAGAGGTGGTTAGATTTTTCTTGCCACATGTCACTCAATCCTTCAATGCCATCAAGTGATTAAATTATTATAAATATTAAAAAAATATATGGAGGTTCTGCAGAGTTGAGCTATGATTAAGTTTAGGCTTTGTGATTGTTATGTTTATTATTTACAATTTTTTTAGCATTTTGATGCAAATTAAATATTATTTATAAAATTTGAA
>JBBYHK010502754.1:0-14267 GCA_038382065.1 Adansonia grandidieri | reverse complement strand
ATCACTTTCAATCAGCTTCGAGATCAATTAAAATTCAACGGAACTTTTTTCAAGAATTAACTCCAAGCAGCTCTAACAATGACAGGAACGATTTTCTCCGAAATTCTTCGAATCTCAAGTAAAAATGAATCAAACAAACTCGTAAAAAAAAAAAAAAAATCAAATTTCGAGAAACGAATTCGTTCAGTTAAGGACAAAATTTCTGCTTCGCTATTTCAAATTCTGCTTGTGATTTGAGCAAATATTGGGGCTTGGAGGAATTTAGGAGAGTTTTGGAGATGTAAATTAGGTATAAAATTAAGGTTTAGTAAGTGAATTTTGTTGTGAAGAGATTTGTTTTGATAGCCAGAGAGTGTTTGAGTGAGGAGAGACAAAGAACACGGACTAGAAATATTTTTCTTGTGGCGCTTTTTTTGTTCAGTTAATAATTAAGTTGGAGTTCCGCTCTCCGCGCCCATAATGCACGTCGTTTTGTATTGCGATTTTTTCTGCTCTTTGCAGTAACACGCTGCGTCAAACGTTCGCCGTCCGTCTTGGTCTGGCGATCATATGTATTCATGAGTCAGTATAAATCGAATTTGCATAAAATATTAGTAACTTTTATATTTATACTCATTTACATAAAATATTGATAACTTTTATATTTATGTAAATTCGGTCTTATTCACAATATAAAAAATACCTAATTTTAAGATTAATATATTTATTTAGCCTGAGGAGAATGCGATGTACTTTGTGCTCAGGTCCCTCTCTTTGATACTGAAGAAGGTGGAACTGCTCCTACTCCAATGGCATTCACAAATTGCAATTACGAGGATTCAGAAGGAAAAAGGCCGCGAGTTGGGTTCAAGTCAACTGGCAATGGTAAACCTCTGAAATCGGTACAAATTGTACCCTTAGTTTTGAAAAATAAAGCTCCCAGATGGCATGAACATTTGCAGTGTTGGTGTTTAAATTTTAAAGGACGATTTTACAGTGGCGTCTGGAAATATTTTCGAGGGAAGAATTTAAATAAAATAAAATAAAATAAAATACAATAATAATTATTAAAAAAAATAAAAACAATAAAAATAATTTTAAAAAATAATAATTATTAAAATTATTAATAAATATATTATAATTACTTTTTTCTTTCACTTTTATCTTATATTTTAATTGTTTCTCTCCGAGACAGCAATTTATTGGAAGAACAAATTATTTATATTAAATTATAATATATATAAAATATATATTAAAATACTATTTAAAGATAATAAAAGATTAAAAATATTTCATATTAAATCTTAAATTAAGAAAATAAAAATATATTAAATCCTGAATTATAAATAATCTCGAATTATATTAAATCTTGAATTATAATTTAAAAAATAATAAAAATAAAAATATTTTAAATTAAATCTCAAATTACTATATAAAATAATAAAAATATAAAAATATTTTATTTTATATCTTGAATTGCTAGTTAAAATAATAAAAATTAAAAATATATTTTATATATTGGTATAAAATACATACTATATATTATATGGGGAGGGGAACCGACCCTCACCCCACACACATATATATATATATATTATGGGAGGAGTCGATTCCCTTGTAACGGAATATTATATAATTTTTATTTTATATATATGATTTTTAATATTTTATTATTTTTAAATATTATTTTTAATATGTATAATTGATATATATAATTTGTATATTTAAATATATAATTTAAAAAATATATATATATATATATATAGTGGAAGATTCTGTCTCACCAAGCGGGAACCAACTATCCCCTTCAAAGGATATAATACAGATAAGAGAAATTCTAATAATTACAATATATTTATTAATAATTTTAATAATTATTATTTTATTTTAAAATTATTTTTTCGCTTTCACTTATTTTACTAATTATTTGCTCATTTTACATTTTGAAAATTTTCCATCTTCGAGTTGCTGGCCACTGTTCCCTTCACCATATTACACTGTGCATAATTAATAATTTATTTATTTGGGTTAGATTAAGTTTGACCTCAAAAATTTTTGTTTATGTCTCGATTTGTTTTGAAAATGAACATAAAAGTGATTTAAATTTTTTTTTAATTTAATATTTTTATTCAAATACTCTTAAATATCAAGTAAGTTATCGTATTTAGACAAATAACGTAGTCTTTGAACAGTCTAGTGTCAACTTACATCTGATTTTTAATATTATGGCTTCATAAAATCGAGTTCAATCCATACATTTTTAGGCTTGATTAAGCAAAAGCACTTAGAGCATTTGAATCAGTAGTTGGCGTATGTTTATTTTGCTTAAGTAGTAAAATTCAAATCCCTTATTCTCCAAATCTTAAAATTGAAAAAAAAAAATTGATAAGCCGAAACTCATTCAAAAACTTTTGAGTTTGAAATTTGATTTATACTCAACTGGATTCATGTTCCTTTTATGTTTGAGTTTCGTTTATAATTTACTCAAATTGCTTGAGTTTAACTTGATTTGTTTGATCAAATTAAAATAAAATTGTAAATATGAACATTAAATATTATATTTTATTATTTATTTTATATATAATTGAAATATGTTAAAAATATTAAGGTAGATTATACTTGGAAGCCTCTTTCTTCATTTAAAGGTGTGGGCTTCAAGCAGTAGGTACTTCAATGGTCCATCCTAAGAATAAACCCATGCATACTTCATGAGTTTGCTTGCAGCTAGTGATGCATTTTTTTTAGCAGGCTTGCTAGCTAAAATCAAAGCTAAGCATGTTTTCTTAATCCATGAATTATTGGTCTCATATCTAACTTAGTCCCTATTTCACTTGTCAAGAATCCAAGCATATTTTCAAAGGGGAAAGTCCAAAAGCTCACTTTTGAGGGTTTTAATCTCAAATTAAAATTTCTTAATCTTTTAAAGAACTTCCTAAGATTAAGAGTATGCTCTTGACGGGTTCTAGGTTTTACAATTGTCATACATATAGACTTTGACTCCTTTTGGGACATGAGGTTGTCGTGATCTCATTATACACTGTTCATTCATAAATGACAAAAATTAATGTTTAAGCTAAAAGCTAAATATTTTTAATAAAAAAAACACTTGAGGATATATATTGTATATATTTAAATATTTAAATAATTTATTATTTGAATAGTAATTATAAAATAATAAGTAGCAATGAATAATATTAAAAAATAAGATTGAATGTCAAATCAGTATGATCTTCGATTATTAATTCAATTAATTCGAATGGTTGGACCAACTAAGTCAATCCATTTGACTTAAAATAATTTAAATATTAAAAAAGTAATGAATATGATAAATAATTGATAAGAATATACGTTTTGGCTTAGTGGTATAGTCTTTTAAATCTAAGACACTATGTGTTCAAATCTCATTATTTACAAAAATATTTTTGAAAAAAATAAAAAATAAATTTTTCTCGATTTTTTCAGCTTTTTACCTATTGAACCGATTTTATGTTGATTCAAACATCACGCAATTCTATTTATAATACTATATCAGACTAACCCTCAATTCCCTTTAAACCTGTCCAACCATCCAATCAATTTTTTCATAACTGGTAACGGAGATAAAATTATTATTTACTTTATATATATATATATTAAATTTTAATATTTGATTAAAAAATAAAAAAATATTATAATTAAATTGAAAATTATATTTTATTTTTTAAAAATTATTTAATTACAATTCAACTATTTTTATTTTTAGTATTAAATTTGAGTTATTACAAGTCTATGATTAAATCAATCTTGGTTTGGATCATTTTGGATTTAGATCCTTTCAAGGTTGGATTTTTGAATTCATAAATTTTGGGTTTTCTCGACTTTTGATTTTTATTTTTTGATCAAATTAAATTTAAAAGAGTTTGAGTTCAAATTTGTCGAATGAATTTTTAGATTCAAATTCATTTTACCATTACTTGCAAACATACATTTCAAAGCTTGAGCTCATAGTTTAGATAAATGGTATATTTTAATGTATTTTATTCCGTTTCTTTTATGAATATACATATTTTTTAACAAAATAAAAAAATATAAATATTTTGTTTTAGTTATTTTATATCATAATTTATATCTGTCAATAAAAATATTTTGTCCTTTTATTTTTCATTTTTCATTTTTGTTTATGCAAAAATTTTTTCTCCATCCTTTCTTGGTTTTTACCTTGCCATCCGATGTCAGGTTGTCAGTGGCAATAGTTTCTAACAATTGATAGAAGGGAATGTGATATTTAATTAAGAACGTATCTCTAGCCATTATTGATCAAGAACGCAACCTCCTCTAAGTACACAAAGATGAACACCCCGTGTAAGCCTTCTAGTCTATTTTTTTATTTCTGGATAATTACCGTATAATGGTGCACAGGCATTTATAGACTAGACTAAGAACCTATGCTAGAAGATTAATTAGAGTTGTATCCTACTATCAAGGAGTCTGTATTCTAATTAGCTATTGAAATAGAGTTTAACTCTTACTACTAGAGTAGTTAATCTGAATATAATTTACTAGATGATATCACCTCAATATTAATTAAAATATTAATCTTAGTCAACTTAATTATCATAAGGGCTACTAAAGTCCAATAAGGGAAAGATGGAAATGGACAGGGAATAGGGATAATAATAGAGAATCAAGGGTGTTGTACATAATACTAAAATGCCTACTTCATCATCAGATGATATCAACACACATTTTTAACTACCGCTCTTCGGCATCTTCTGCCATATCCAAATAGAACTAATCAACTACAAGTAAAGATCATTTTTGGCCAATGATTGATTCAAAATTCTACCCTATGATAACAAATAAAGAAAAGCTAAACTCCACGTGCTTGTGAACTTACGCACACACACATATATATATATATGTTGATTTATTGTATTGTTAAATTAAAAACTAAAACACAATCAAACATAATAATAAAATAATATAATAGAAATTAAAACGTACCAATATTTGAAGCTATAATTAATAAATTGACTCCATTTTGGATTCTTAAAGAATTATCATAAAATGACTAAGCTCTTCCTCCTCCTTTACTAGATTCTGAATAATGGGTATCAATAGGGCAAATCACACCTACTAGCAATTTATAATACTTAGGGTTTTATGGAAAGAAGAAGGGATTTAGCCAATTACAATATAATTTGAGTCCTCTTATTATGGAGTCTACTTTATTTCAGGCCCTACACGTGTTCATACCATGCTTAATATAAACTCTTTAAGTTGTGATGAACCTAAACCCAATTATATGGATTACTTAGTGATTTGAGCTTTATCGGTTCTTTTAATTCCATCCATTTTCACGAACAAAAGTAATTAGCAAAAGCCCAAATTTAAAATATTAAGAATATTTTCTAACATAACATATATAGCAAGATGGTTCATTTTCCTTCTCATTTTTCATATAAAGCTATAGAGTTTTTTTAAAGTACAATCACTCATGAAATTAGAGTTAGGTTGCAAGAGCAATGCCCTACGAAATGAAGATAAATTCATTTATGAAATTTCACATTCTAAATTACAAAATGGTTTATATTAAACTAGTGAAAGCTTGCATTTTGTCACGGGTGGTAACCCTCTTAAATTTGATTCTTGAATTGATACATTATAGCATGTACATATTCATGTGTATATATTCAACATCAACACAAATATGTGCATTTCATAACATGTTATTTGTCAGAAATATAAAGCACTAAAGCAATTTCAAACAATTATTGATTATAAAATCCCAATATCTTATGTGTTCTCACCCAAAGAACATCACATATGCACATATCTAGCTTAGCTTCATTATATTCTTATAGGATTAGAAGGAGCATATACAATTTTGAAAAAGATTCACTACGTCACAGTTCAGTTGACAAGACATTTATAAAGTGCTGTTAAAACTTTCTAAAAAAATGCTTTTGTATGATAAAGGCAACATTTTTAATGTATTTTATATGTGACCATAACTTTTTCTATTTAACAACATTTCTATTTAACAACATATAAGAATATTTTAAAAAAAAATTGCCACCATTTTTACTCTCTAACATCATATTTATATGTTTTAAAAGCAAAGAAAAACTATTGTAAAAACACTTTATTGCAACCTTTAAAAATGTTGTTAAAATTTATGAAAGCACATTCTAGTAATATGAATTAAAACTTTAACAACATATGAAGCATGATATTAAGGGGAAAAAAAGATTATAGCTTCTAACGTCAATTGGAAAATGATGTTTACCAAAATTCATTATGCAATTTTTTGAGTTTAGAAAGTATTTTTTTAATAGCATTTTTTAAATGCTGTAAAAAATTTTTAGACAGCAATTATACAATATTTAATAAATTATTGTTATAAATTTAAAGATCCATCCGTTTCACTGAAATTAGCTTTAAAAAATATTTTCTAGAAAATATGAAGATTTTCTAAAAAAGCAAAGATTTTATAATGTTTGGATGATTCAGTGAAAAACGTTTCTAATTTTTTGATTATTTCATTAAAATTTCACTTTTTCCAAATAGCAATATTGACATAAATATTAAATTATAAATTATTAAAATATTAAAAATGTTATTATTAAAATATTAATATTTTCATATTAATATTCCAAATAGTAATATTCTAGTAATAATATGTAATACTAGAATCTTATATTAATAAAATATACTATTTATTAATAAAATATTAGTTATAAATACTTAAAATATTATAATAATTATTAAAATATTATTTCATAATTTTCAAACACTATTTATCATTAAACTATTAATTTTTAATATTAAAATAATAAATTTTTAACAATAACATTTACTGCTAAAATATTGTATTAATATGAAGCACTTAAAACAATATTATATATTATTAAAAGATTAATTATATAAATGTTTTTAACTAATGAAAATATAATAATAGTTATTAAAATATTATCTCTATTAATATTTCTACTATTAAAATATTAATATTTTAAAATTAAAAACAATTACTATTAAATATTTGTAAAGTATAATTTATATAAATTTATTATTAAAATAAAAATATAAAAACATTTTCAATAAAATATTAAAAATACTATTTAAAATATATTGATAATGTTACTATTTATTATTTTATTTTTATTAAAATAATAAGTTTTATTAATTATATTAATAATTAATAATTTATTATTAAAATTAATAACATTATATCATTGAAATATAAATATGTGTTTTATAATATTCAAAATATAAATAGTAAAAATATTTTATTATAAATATTTTTATTTGTAATAATAATATTTGATTCGAGTTAATTTAAGTTTCAATATTTTAATAATAATATTTTAAAAAAGGAAGGCATTTAAAAAAAATTATTTTTCATTGACCCATGTCATTTTCTATTGATCAAACTATTTTTCATGAAATAAATATCGAAAATATAAAAAACAATAATAATTAGCCTAAATTAATCAATTAATACCAAGTACATAAATAACAATAATACATAAATTCATAGCTGGTAATAGGTAAGTTGGTTTTAGTAACAAAATAAATCATGAAAACACCTTAAGAATATAATAATTTGAATTACATGTAATTTAAATATGCTTTTATCTTAATGGCATAAAAGATATTCATAATATTTTTTATCCCAATTCAACTAACAACAATATCAACATATGATTATAAGCGTGGAATAATCAACACATAATAAAAAAATTTTAGTGCAAGTTTTGTGCAATTTTAAAATGATAAAAAAATAACAGATCCTCTATGCTTGTAAAATTAGATCATTTACCATTATGACTAACTTTTTTTTTAAGAAATTGAAATAAGAATATAATGAAAGTTTTTTTCTATCAATTCTAAAACCAATAAGCCAATAAAAATAATAAAAAAGAAATCTTAAAAATAATCTTTAAAAATAAAATAGCATACCTTTTTTATTGCATTGAGTTTTACTATCATTTTACCAAAATTTTTGCTCCTCCAAGCTTCAATAATATTATACACAAACAAAATCATAAAATCAATCAATGAAGTGGTAATCAAAAAAATAACCATAGAACAAAAATATGAGAAAATATCTTACATAAATTTAATTTTGTAACTATCTCAAATAGCTAAAAATGTTACTAAAGTGGTAACAACAATAAGTAAAAAAATTGCAATGTATGTATTGATAAATAATTCTTAATTACATGTAAATTTTTAGCTGAACATATTTAGATTTCAGGATTATAATACAGATTATTATAAAAGTAAATAAAACTTCCTATTAAATAATAAATAAAATTCACCAAAAAGAAAACAATATTAAACTTACTAGTATTAATATAGAATAACATTTAAAAGTAATTATAAAAAAAAAAGGTATTGACTTTATTTGAAAATATCAAATGGGAGACTTAAAAGCAGCTCCTATAATCAACCCAAAAGTTAAAGATTTAGCTTTCTCACCATCACAATAAATTATATGAGTTTTAACACATTGAATCAAATTCAAGTGAAAAAAAAAAATAAAAAAATTTAAAGCATAATCTAGGAGCTAAAACCAAGTCAATATGCTGGTTTGTATTACTAACGAGTTTTCTTTCCTTGAACAATTTATATAATGGATTTGGTTACATTGACATTATATAAGATGGACTTATTATCAACATATGTTTCCCACCAATTATAATAAATTAACAAATACTATTATTTTGCATTGCTTATATTAGTAAATTCTAAATTCTTCAAAAGCAAAAACCAAATACAATATTATAATGTTCAATTAGAGAGTAAACTAAGTGCAACTAATGACTACAACAAACATAGACAAACACATTAACAATACAATGAAAAAACAAATACATTAACTCAAGCATCAATAATTATATAATAGGATGGCTACTATGATATTATATGAATAAAAAAAAGAATGAAGCAAAAACCATGCATGGTGCTATGTAATTCCCTTAATGAAAATAATTTTGATGATAAATAAAGTAAACAAAAAAAGTAGATAGGTTGCTAGCTGACTCCTCCTTACTTAATATAAAAGGGGCCACTACTAGTAGCATGTGATGAGGCCTGGCACTCAACAGCCAAGTGACGAGAATGGAACATGTCCCAATTCGATTACGTAAAATCTTCAAAGAAAACACTATTGTAAGCCATTGTCGTAATGTAAATAAGCCTAACAAACATAATAATTTCTCAACGTGCCTAATAATCTTGTCAAGCCAATTTTTGATTTTTTTCCAAGCTCATTTCATTTTTTCAAGCCCAATAAGCTTGTGTCTGATTATTCCATTAATTTTTCGATAAGGCCCAATTAGGCCCATTTTAATTTTACATCAAGGCCTAATAATGTTTTCTCTCTCTAAAATTTTTATTAATTCTTTTGGACTCAAATTTCTAATGCAAATATTTAATTGGACTTTTTTTTAAATGTTTAAAATTATTAATTCATAACTTCTATTTTCATCTAATTTAGTCCTTTCAATCCATTTTTTCATGAAATTTGTAATTATAACCTTATTTTTTTCATTTTTTCCATTCTTAAAATTTTGTTTATATTTATTTTAATTGTGGAATTTAGTGATTTAGTTACATGAATTAGTTTGGTTGGAATTTAATTTTTCTTTGATTAATTTAGTTACATTTTAACTATATATTAAACTAATATTATTTTAATTATCATAAAACCAAGGGTTAGCCTACATTAGGCTTTTTGACTAAACTGAAATGAATTAACTAAGGCTTGTTATGACTTAGAAAAAGCTACATATTTATTTAATAAATAAACTAACAAAAATAAATAAATAAAAGAATTTTGTAGACACTCTTATACCCAATTCGGCCAACGGGTTTTCTTACACCTCTTGGCTAAATCCCATCCTCTATAAATAGAGGAGGGTTTCTTTGTTTTGGGAGTTCTAGCTTTCTTTAAGGAAAAAAACACTAAAGAATACCAAAATTCTTAGTCTTCAAAGCTTTTTAAGGTATAAACACTTAGAGATTTTTTTTAGTTTTTGTTCATTTTACTCATTTCCTTTCCTTTTAGTGAGACAAGATCGTATTTAAGCTCATGGATTTTAATCCATATTAAAAGGCTAAACATGATGGCTATGAATAATTTTCTATATTTTGATGTTATGTTTAATTTTCCTTAATTATAGCTTGATTTTTTTATCAAATATGTTGTTGTTGATGTTGTGTTGATTTTATTATATATATGTTTATGTTTAGATTATTTTTCTTAATATTTTCATGTTAGTATGTTGATAAATATATTTATATATTTGTTTTTTATGATTTTATTTTTGTATTTTAAGCTTGATGATGTTTATTTATGTTTATATTCATGATGATGAGTTGGAAAATTTGATGTATACATGTTTTTAGTCTTGGCCGAATTTCATGATGGATTTGCTTAATTTGATTTTGTTATTTTTGTGACAAGTTTCATTATTTTGTGATTTTTTTTTTTTGAATTTGAAAGACTAACAAATAATTTTTTAAAATTTTTTAAAGCTCCGGATAGGTAGTTCCAAGCTTGATTTCATGTAGATAAGTATGATTTGGTGAAATTTTGGTGATTTTGGTTTTGTTGTCTAATTATTAGAAATATAGGAACTAAATAGTACAAATAAAAAAAATATTTTTTAGGTATTCCAAGTTTGGGTGAAACCTTCATGTAGATTTAGGAATGCATTTTATGCATTTTTATCATGTTAAAATACAATTTTTTATTCTTTAAGTCCCTCTTCTAATTTTAAAAATTTAGGGACTAATTTATAAAAATGGAAAAAAAATGTTTCAAGGCCATGGATATTTCCAAATTCTTGTAATGACTTTTGGTATAATTTCCATGAATTTTTTTTATGTGTTTGATGTTTATTTGTTATTTTCTCTAATGTAGGGATTAAATTGAAAAAAATGGAAAAGGTTTGAGTTCATTAGGAAAAACCTTCCATTTAGGGTATTTTGGTCTTTTTAGAATATTTCTAACATTCCTCCCATCCTCCAGAGGGGTGTAAAAAATATTAAAACTTTTTTATATTCTTTTAGTTTTTCGTTAGAGCACGAAATACAATTTTGAAAAGTTTAGGAGCTTGATTGTAATTCTTGCATTTTAGGTCACCTTTAATATTTTAATTTTTCATTTAGGGTGAAATGATCATTTCCCATCATTTTAGAGTCCCTAGGATTACCATAATACTTTTTAAGACAAAGGTAATCCCTAAGGGCATATTAGTAATTATTCTTAGAATCGAGTCCTATGTAATCATTAGGATTCTTTTATGACAAAGGTATAGATTAGGGCTCACTTCGTCTTTTATGATCATTTTAGAGTCCTTAGGATTACTGGGATAATTTCAAGACAAAGGTAATCCTTAAAGGCATTTTAGTAATTTTTCCTATAACAGAGTCCTATGTAATTAACGAGATTCTTTCATGACGAAGGTGCATTAGGACTCGATTAACGAGTCCTATGTAATCCTTAAAGGCATTTAAGTAATTTTTCCTATAACAGAGTCCTATGTAATTAATGAGATTCTTTCATGATAAAGGTGCATTAGGGTTAGATTCATATTTTATGACCATTTTCGGGTTTTTTAGGTTATCGCGATACTTTCAAATCGAAGGTATATCCTAGGGCTATTTTGATAATTTTACATTAAAATCAAGTCTTTCAGAGTTACTAGATACTTTCATATAGAAAGTACTTTAGAGGACATTTTGGTCTTGTCAACCATATTTGAATCTTAGAGTCAAGTTTAGTACTTTTCGTCTAAATTGAGTCTTAGGGTGATTTTTATTATTATTAATATTATTAATAGAATCAAAATTTTTGCAAATTAAGGCAATGTCTCTGAGTTAAAATAGTATATAGAATTTCTCTTGTATGTGAGAGAAATTTTACTAATTATTTTAATAACGAGATTTTTTTTAAAATTGAGAAAATCGAGATTTTGTATTTTATAAAAATTAAACTTTTTGTATTCTTTCAGCTTTATTAATTTTGTATCCTTAAAGGCATTTTATTAATTTTTCCTATAACAGAGTCCTATGTAATTAACGAGATTCTTTCATGATAAAGGTGCATTAGGGTTAGATTCATATTTTATGACCGTTTTCGGGTCTTTTAGGGTTACCGCGATACTTTCAAATCGAAGGTATATCCTAGGGCTATTTTGATAAGTTTACATTAAAATCAAATCTTTCAGAGTTACTAGGATACTTTCATGTCGAAAGTATTTTAGAGGACATTTTGGTCTTGTCAACCATATTTGAATTTTTAGAGTCAAGTTTAGTACTTTTCGTCTAAATTGAGTCTCAGGATGATTTTTATTATTATTAATATTATTAATAGAATCAAAATTTTTGCAAATTAAGGCAATGTCTCTGAGTTAACATAGTTTACAGAATTTCTCCTGTATGTGAGAGAAATTTTACTAATTATTTTAATAACGAGATTTTTTTTAAAATTGAGAAAATCGAGATTTTGTATTTTATAAAAATTAAACTTTTTGTATTCTTTCAGCTTTCTATAGGATACAAAATATATTTTAATTTTTTAAAACCTTTCATATTCCATTGGCTTTTTAATAGGGCATGAAAAAAGAATGACAAAAACTTTCATGTTCTTTTGGTTCTTCGGAAGGGCGTGAAAGATATTTTAATTTTCAAAAATATTAAAAACTTGATTTTCTCATACAAAATAATAAATATATTTTATAAAAAATTTGATATATGGGAAATATAATTAAATATTAAATGTTGAAGCCAAATAAAAAATTAAATTCTACGTTAACACATAATTAACAAAGTATTGATTTTTGGGCATCATAAGAAAGTTGATCCTTACTCATAACTATAATAAACTCCTGAATCCTTTTACGTGATCTCTCTGGTATTAATGTGGATTTTAGAGTTTGTTTTTAAGGGTTTTGTAATCCTCGAAATATGAATTCTGGTAGATGACCAATTTTACCTAGCTAAAAATAGATTGGTAATGACTCTATAATAAATAAGTGTTACGTGACGACTATTTAGAGTTAAATCAAGTGAGTGATTTATCTCGATAACTTGATTTCTAAAATAATAATAATATGACATATAAAAATAAAAAATAATAACAAATAAATATTTATAGAAACGAGGTGTATATCCGCCTTTTAAATTAGGCTGATCAAAATTTGTATCTAAATCATGTTAGGACGCCTAGGAGTTGAGAACATTGGCAATGGCAATGCCAAAAGAAATTTTTTTTCTTAATTATTTTCTTTTATAAAAAAGGGGCAGCAACAATCACCCACCAAAAAAAAAAAAAAAAAGGCAAATGGACAAACTAAAAAGTAAATTAAGTTCCTCGATCTGTCACAAAACAAGACAACCAAAACAAAAGAAAATCAACCATAAAGAAAACTTGATAAAATCCGTGAGGAAAAATACCTAGAATAAAGAGGGATTGTTGAGGAACCAATGACGGGTTTAACTGTCAAGGGACTATCAAGGTGCAACTTTGGAGGTGGAGCGAGGACAGCTAGGATTTGACTGTGAAGAAGAGAATCTTTTGCAAAATTAGGTTTTAAGTGTATTTATGGTTCGTAATTACTATTGAAATTAAATCTTAAAATAATTTTTATAAAAATATATATTTTAAATTAATTCATGAGTTATTATAAAAATTAATTTTTTAAATATATTATTTAAAAATAATTAATAAAATATTTTTATATTTTTGAGTAAATAAATATAAATATTAAATTGATTTATAAACTTTTACGCGGATAAATCTCTTTAATATATATCTTTTTAAAACAATAAGAAAAAATTAAAATTTAAAAAATTAAATTAATAAAACTAAAAAAAGTAAAAAAAAAAAAAAGTAAAACGTGCCATTTTCGCTGGCAGGCAAAATCACTATAGGGGATATATATATATATATATATATATATATATATATAAATAAGTATAGGTAAGGGTAAAATAACCCAAAGTTAAAATTGTAAAGGTATAAAGGATAAAAGTGTTACATTACATATGGAATGTAATGGCACTTAAAGATTGAGGTGGGGGTGCGAGATTATCCTCGACTGAATAGTGCTATTATGATAATTAAACATTATTGAATTTTAGGAATATTTTGAATTTACGTGATTATTTCATAAAAAATATTTTAGATTACAATCGATAATGAAAAATTATCTAAATTAAAAAGTTCGAATTTCACTAGTTATAAAAAAAATTTTAAAAAATAAAATAACTATATAAAAATCAATTCTTTATTG
>JBBYHK010502743.1:0-14270 GCA_038382065.1 Adansonia grandidieri | reverse complement strand
GATTGTAGTACCCATAATGAAGAGAATGGAGATTATAACTAGTATCCAATTTTGTCTCATTTCACAGATGAACATTAATTATAAGGAGATTAGGGGAAAGAAAAGATTTGCTTGCAAATCCAAAGCATCAATATTGTGTATCCCAATGTGGAGAACATGATTGTTGTGCCTATAACAAAAAGAATAGAAATTATTACGAGTATCCAAGTTTAACTCATTTCACTAGTGAACATTAATTATAAGGAAAATGGTGGAAAGAAAGGCTTTTGCAAATCCAGAGCATCAATATCGTATATCCCAATGTGGAGAACATGATTGTAATACCCATAATGAAAGTGATAGAGATTATAATGAGTATCCAAGTTTAAATCATTTCACGGGCGAACATGAATTGTAAGGTAAATGGTGGAAAGAAAGGTTTTTCTTGCAAATCTAAAGCGTCAATATCATGCATCCCAATGTGGAGAACATGATTGTAGTGCCCATAGCAAATAGAATATACATTGTTACGAGTATCCAAGTTTGACTCAGTTCATGGATGAACATTAATTATAAGGAAAATGATGGAAAGAAAAGCTTTTCTTTCAAATCCAAAGCATCAATATCATATATCCCAATTGGGAGAACATGATTGCACTGCCTATAACGAAAAGAATGGAGATTATAATGAGTATCCCAGTTTGACTCATTTCATAGATAAACATTAATTACAAGTAACATGGTGGAAAGAAAAGCTTTTCTTGTAAATCCAAAGCATAAATATAGTGTATCCCAATATGGAGAACATGATTGTAGTACCCATAACGAAAAGAATGGAGATTATAACAAGCGTCCAAGTTTGACTCTTTTTGTGGATGAACATTAACTATAAGGAAAATGGTGGAAGAAAGGCTTTTCCTGCAAATGCAAAGCATTAATATCGTGCATCCCAATATGGAGAACATCAATACAGTGCCCATAATGAAAGGAATGGAGATTATTATGAGTATAGTTTGATTCATTCCACAAATGAACATTAATTATAAGGTAAATGGCAGAAAGAAAGGCTTTTCTTGCAAATCCAAAGCATCAATATCGTGCATCCCAATGTGGAGAACATGATTGTAGCGCCCATACCAAAAAAAATGTAGATTATTACGAGTATCCAAGCTTTACTCAGTTCATGGATGCACATTAATTATAAGGAAAATGGTGTTAAGAAAAGCTTTTCTTTCAAATCCAAAGCATCAATACCATGTATCCTAATTGTGAGAACATGATTGTAGTGCCTATAATGAAAAGAAAGGAGATTATAATGAGTATCCAAGTTTATCTCATTTCATGGATGAACATAATTATAAGAAAAATAGTGGAAAGAAAAGCTCTTTTTTTGTAAATCCAACGCACCAATATCGTGGATCCCAATGGGGAGAATATGACTGTAGTGCCCATAACAAAAAGAATGTAGATTATTACAAGTACCGAAGTTTGACTCATTTCTCGAATAAAAATTAATTATAAAGAAAATTGAGGAAAGAAAAGCTTTTTTTGCAAATCAAAAGCATCAATATCGTGTATCCTAATGCGGAGAATATGATTGTGGTGCCCATAATGAAAAGAATGGAGATAATTACAAGTATCCAAGTTTGAATCATTTCATAGATAAACATTAATTACAAGTAAAATGGTGGAAAGAAAAGCTTTTCTTGCATATCCAAAGCACCAATATCGTGTATCCCAATGTGGAGAACATGATTGTAATACCCATAATGAAAAGAATAGAGATTATTATGAGTACCCAAGTTTGACTCATTTCATGAATAAAAATTAATTATAAAGAAAATCGAGGAAAGAAAAGCTTTTCTTGCAAATGCAAAGCATCAATATTTTGTATCTCAATACGGAGAACATGATTATGGTGCCCATAATGAAAAGAATGGAGATAATTATGAGTATCCAAGTTTGACTAATTTCATAGATGAACATTAATTACAAGTAAAATGGTGTAAAGAAAGGTTTTTCTTGCAAATCCAAAGCATCAATATCGTGTATCCCATTGTGGATAACATGATTGTATTGCCCATAGTGCAAAGAATGGAGACTATTACGAGTATCCAAGTTTGACTTATTTAACGGATGAACATTAATTATAACTAAAATGGTGGAAACAAAAGCTTTTCTAGCAAATCCAAAGCATCAATATCATGTATGCCAATGTGGAGAACATGATTGTAGTACCCATAACGAAAAGAATGGAGATTATAATGAGTATCCAAATTTAACCCATTTCACAAATGAACATTAATTATAAGGAAAATGGTGGAAAGAAAGGTTTTTCTTGCAAATCCAAAGCAACAATACTGTGTATCCTAATATGGAGAACATCATTGTAGTTCCCATAATGAAAAGAATAGAGATTATAATAAGTACCCAAGTTTATCCCATTTCAGGGATGAACATTAATTATAAGGAAACTGGTGCAAAGAAATGCTTTTCTTGGAAATCCGAAGCATTAATATCGTGTATCCCAATGTGGAGAACATGATTGTAATGCCCATAACAGAAAGAATAGAAATTATTACGAGTACCCAAGTTTGACTCATTTCACTGGTGAATATTAATTATAAGGAAAATGGTGGAAGGAAAGGCTTTTCTTGCAAATCCAAAGCATCAATATCGTGTATCCCAATGTGAAGAACATCATTGTAGTACCCATAGTGAAAAAAACAGAGGTTATAATAAGTATCCAAGTTATTCCTATTTCACAGGTGAACATTAATTATAAGGAAAATGGTGGAAAAAAAGCTTTTCTTGCAAATCCAAAGCATCAATATTGTGTATCCCAGTGTGGAGAACATGATTGTAGTGCCCATAACAAAAAGAATAGAGGTTATAATGAGTATCAAAGTTTGTCCTATTTCACGGGTGAACATTAATTATAAGGAAAATGGTGGAAAGAAAAGGTTTTCTTGCAAATCCAAAGTATCAATACCGTGTATCCCAATGTGAAGAGCATGATTGTAGTGCCCATAACAGAAAGAATAGAAATTGTTACGAGCATCCAAGTTTGACTCGTTTCATTGATGAACATTAATTATAAGGAAAATGGAGCAAAGAAAGGCTTTTCTTGTAAATCCAAAGCATAAGTATTGCGTATCCCAACATGGAGAACATGATTCTAACGCCCATAATGAAAGGAATAGAGATTATAATGAGTATCCATGCTTGCCCCATTTCACGGACAAACATTAATTATAAGGTAAATGGTGGAAAGAAAGGCTTTTCTTGCAAATCCAAAGCATCAATACCGTGCATCCCAATGTGGAGAACATGATTGTAGTGCCCATACCAAAAAAAATGTAGATTATTACAAGTATCAAAGTTTTAGTCAGTTCACAGATGAACATTAATTATAAGGAAAATGGTGTAAAGAAAAGCTTTTCTTTTAAATCCAAAGCATCAATACCGTGTATCCTGATTAGAAGAACATGATTTTAGTGTCCATAACGAAATGAAAGGAGATTATAATGAGTATCCAAGTTTGTCTCATTTCATGGATGAACATTAATTATAAGAAAAATAGTGGAAAGAAAAAATTTTTTTTGCAAATCCAATGCACCAATATCGTGGATCCCAATGGGGAGAACATGATTGTAGTGCCCATAACAAAAAGAAAGTAAATTATTATGAGTACCAAAGTTTGACTTACTTCACGGATGAATATTAATTATAAGGAAAATCGAGGAAAGAAAAGCTTTTCTTACAAATCCAAAGCACCAATATCGTGTATCCCAATACGGAGAACATGATTATGGTGCCCATAATGAAAAGAATGGAGATAATTACGAGTATCCTAGTTTGACTCATTTCATAGATAAACATTAATTATAAGAAAAATGGTGGAAAGAAAAGCTTTTCTTGCAAATCCAAAGCATCAATATTGTGTATCCCAATATGGAGAACATGATTGTAGTACCCATAATGAAAAGAATAGAGATTGTAATAAGCATCCAAGTTTGTCTCATTTCACAGATGAACATTAATTATAAGGAAAATGATGGAAAGAAAAGCTTTTCTTGCAAATCCAAAGCGTCAATATCGTGTATCCCATTATGGAGAACATGATTGTATTGCCTATAGCGCAAAGAATGGAGACTATTACGAGTATCCAAGTTTGACTTATTTAATGAATGAACATTAATTATAAGTAAAATGGTAGAAAGAAAAGCTTTTCCAGCAAATTCAAAGCATCAATAACATGTATGCCAATGTGGAGAACATGATTATAGTACCCATAACAAAAAGAATGGAGATTATAATAAGTATCCAAGTTTAACTCATTTCATGGAAGAACATTAATTATAAGGAAAATGGTGGAAAGAAAGGCTTTTCTTGCATATCCAAAACATCAATACTGTGTATCCCAATATGGAGAACATCATTGTTGTGCCCATAATGAAAAGAATGTATATTATTACGAGTATCCAAGATTGGTGCATTTCATGGATGAACATTAATTATAAGGAAAATGGTGGAAATAAAAGCATTTCTTGCATATCCAAGGCATTAAAATCGTGTATCCCAATACGGAGAACATGATTGTAGGACCCATAATGAACAGAATGGAGATCATAATGAGTATCCAAGTTTATCTCATTTCATGGATGAATAATAATTATAGGGAAAATGGTGAAAAGAAAAGCTTTTCTTCCAAATCTAAAGCATCAAATATTATGTATCCTAATGTGGAGAACATGATTGTAGTGCCCATAATGAAAAGAATAGAGATTGTTACGAGTATCCAAGTTTGACTCATTTCACCAATGAACACTATTTATAAGGTAAATGGTGGAAAGAAAGGCTTTTCTTGCAAATCCAAAGCATCAATATCGTGCATGCAATACGGAGAGCATGATTTTAGTGCCCATAATAAATAGAATGCAGATTGTTATGAGTATCTAAGTTTGACTCATTTCATCGATGAACATTGATTACAAGGTAAATAGTGGAAAGAAAGGCTTTTCTTGCAAATCCAAAGCATCAATATTGTGCATCCCAACGTGGAGAACATCATTGTAGTGCCCACAATAAAAAAGAATGGAAATTGTTATGAGTATCAAACTTTGACTCATTTCACCGATGAACATTAATTATAGGCAAAATGGTGAAAAGAAAAGCTTTTCCAGCAAATCCAAAGCATCAATATCGTGTATGCCAATGTGGAGAACATGATTGTAGCACCCATAATAAAGGAATGGAGATTATAATGAGTATCCAGGTTTGTCTCATTTCATAGATGAACATTAATTATAAGGAAAATGGTAGAAAGAAATGTTTTTCTTGCAAATACAAAGCATCAATATCATGTATCCCAATGGGAAGAACATGATTGGAGTGCCCTTAAAAAAAAGAATGTATACTATTACGAGTATCCAAGTTTGACGCATTTCACGGTTGAACATTAATTATAAAGAAAATGGTGGAAATAAAAGCATTTCTTGTAAATCCAGGGCATCAAAATTGTGTATCCCAATATGGAGAACATGATTGTAGGACCCATAACAAATAGAATGGAGATCATAATGAGTATCCAAGTATGTCTCATTTGATGGATGAACAATAATTGTAGGGAAAATAGTGGAAAGAAAAGCTTTTCTTCCAAATCCAAAGCATCAATATCATGTATGCTAATATGGAGAACATGATTTTAGTGCCTATAATGAAAAGAATGGAGATTGTTACGAGTATCCAAGTTTGACTCTTTTCACCAATGAACTCTATTTATAAGGTAAATGGTGGAAAGAAAGGCTTTTCTTGCAAATCCAAAGCATCAATATCATGCATCGCAATGTGGAGAGCAGGATTGTAGTGCCCATAATGAATAGAATGGAGATTGTTATGAGTATCCAAGTTTAACCTATTTCACAGATGAACATTAATTATAAGGTAAATAGTGGAAAGAAATGCTTTTCTTGCAGATCCAAAGCATCAATATCATGCATCCTAATGTGGAGAACATCATTGTAGTGCCCATAATGAAAAGAATAGAGATTGTTACGAGTATCCAAGTTTGACTCATTTCACCGTTGAACATTAATTAGAAGGCAAATGGTGGAAAGAAAGGCTTATCTTGAAAATCCAAAGTATCAATGTCATGCATCCCGATGCAGAGAACATCATTGTATTACCCATAACAAAAAGAATAGAGATCCTTACAAGTATCTAAGTTTTACTCATTTCACAGATGAACATTAATTATAAAGTAAATTATGCAAAACAAGGCTTTTCTTGCAAATCCAAAGCATCAATATCGTGCATCCCAATGTGGAGAACATGGTTGTAGTGCCCATAACAAAAAGAATGGAGATTATTACAAGTATCCATGTTTGACTCATTTCACAGATGCATAAAATATAAGGAAAATGGTAAAAAGAAAAGCTTTTCTTCCAAATCCAAAGCATCAATATCGTGTTTCCCAATGTGGAGAACATAGTTGTAGTGCCCATAACAAAAAGAATGTAGATTATTACGAGTATCCAAGTTTGACTCATTTAACAGATGAACATTAATTTTAAGTAAAATGGTGAAAAAAAAAGCTTTTCTTGCAAATCCAAAGCATCAATATTGTGTATCCCAATGTGGAGAACATGACTGTAGTGAATGTAGATTATTATGAGTATCAAAGTTTGACTCATCTCACAGATGAACATTAATTATAAGTATAATAGTGACAGAAAAGCTTTTCTTGCAAATCCAAAGCATCGATATCGTGCATCCCAATGTGGAAAACATGATTGTAGTGCCCATAATGAAAAAAATGGAAATTATAATGAGTATCCATGTTTGTCTCTTTTTACGAACAAACATTAATTACAAGGAAAATGGTGGGAGGAAAAGCTTTTCCTACAAGTCCAAAGCATCAATACCATGCATCCCAATGTGGAGAAGATGATTGTTGATGTGAGCACAACCATGGTGCATTGTAAGAGGAATGGAACCAAAGATGAGCTAGCAATGCCGTATAGACCGGTAACAAGATCAAGTGTCAAGAAGTTCAAAGAAGCACTTCAATCCTACATGGGCAGAATTGTAGATGGCATGGAATCTCAATAGACAATGAGGACCAATGGCATTATATCTAATCAAACGGGGTTAAATTTGCAAGAAGACTCTAATTCTTGTTTAATTAATTATTTTAAGTTAGAAGAATAGCTTTAGGTAGCCCACTACTTGTATTTTGCATATGGGTTTCTTTTTAATTCATTATGGGCTGTCTTGGTGAGATGGGCTTTTATTAGCTTGCAGCTCATTTAATTTAAACCTTTAGGGTTAATGGGCTATATTTTAGAGATGCTAGGTTTGGGCTTTAGTTATTTTGATGGGAGGCCCATTTTTAAAGGCCTTTTATATCTCTAGGATTGTTTTTGTTTTCAAGGGGAATAAAAACCTCATAATGAACATTGGGTTATAGATTTGCTTATTGGAATAATATTAAGTTTTTACTCATCTTAGGGAGGATTACTTGTTTTCTTCTATTCCATCAAGAATATAATTCTTATCAAGGTAATTTCTTATGGCAAATTCTATTCTTGAATTCAAATTAACCTTATCATATGTGTTTCCATTCATATAATTGATTGGGGGTTCATTAGGGTTAGGAATTTCTTCTTGTTCATGTTCTTGTCAAAGTGTGTGTTTAAGAGGTTTCAGGTTCTTTAGCCATGGGGTTCCATATCATTTGGCATCATAGCTTGGATTAGGATAAATTCTTATTTATCTTATTGGGTTCATCTTATTCTTGATTCTTATCTTTTGTTTTTCTCATATTTGTTCTTTGAGTTATTTGCTGGGTTCATCTTGTTCTTGAGTTTCTTCTTATCTTTTTTTTCTTATATTTGTTCTTTGAGTTATTTGCTGCCCTAGCTATCATATAAAATTCAAAAAAAAATATGGATCAATTACTGGAGTAAAAAAAAGAATTAAATAATTAACAATTTGATTTTTGTTAATTTGAAATCTGTATTTTGAGCAGCATACATATCTTCCTGTTATGTGTTCATTTTGTCTTTCTTCATTTTGGAATTCTTGCTTCAAGTTTTATGCCTATCTTCTTTGTTATGTGCTTTCATTGCATTCCTAGTTTTAATTTGCTGTTTGTGAAGTACCTTGATCGGAAACTGAATTCTGAAGTGCAATTGAGGACTGCAAGCTTGAGCGTGAAAGCTTAAAAGAGGTTAAAAGCTAATTTTGAGTGAAACACGAGTGCAGTGCCATCTTTTGAGTGGAAAATGTAAGGGAGTGAATTGTGAAGTTTTTTTATTGCTAACCATTTTCTTGCAAGTTTTTGTTTTTAAGAAAGGCCCAAAGTAGAGATGGAAAGGAAACATTGCTTGAGGGGAGGGTGAAATTGTGCCTGATCTGAAATTGATGTATAAGGCATTCATGAGTGAGTTCAACAAGTTATCTACTAGGATGGATGGGATGGAAGAAAGAATTAATGAAGCCAGTAGAATCCAAAACCATAGTAGATCAATTGACTGTTATAGGAATAGGGACGAAGAGCTTGGAAGAAGGTATGATGAGTATGAAGATGAAGTACAATCCGTGAGGGGTAGAGAAAAGAGGGAAGAAAGAGTGGAGAGAAAAGATAGCAATATTAATGCCATCAAGATGAAAATTCCACCCTTCAAAGGTAGGAATGATGCTGAAGTGTACTTAGAGTGGGAAAGAAAGGTGGACATGATTTTTGCTTGTCACAACTATTATGAAGATAAGAAAGTGAGATTGGCAGCAGTGGAATTCTTTGGTTATGCACTAATTTGGTGGGATGAATTGACAAAGAATAGGAGGAGGAATAGGGAACCACCTATATCCACTTAGGAAGAGATGAAAAAAGTGATGAAGAAGAGGTTTGTGTCATCTTGTTATTATAGAGCGTTGCATCAGCAATTACATAGACTCAAACAAGGATCTAGATCAGTAGAAGATTATCATAAGGAGATGGAGATGCTATTGATTAAAGCTAACATAGAAGAAAAGGAAGAGGTGACAATGGCTCGGTTCATAGATGGTTTGAATAAGGAAATTACTGATGTGGTTGAGTTGCAACATTATGTAGAGATGAAGGACCTAGTGAACATTGCCATAAAGGTGGAGAAGCAACAAAAACAAAGGAGGATAGCTAAGTCTTTCTCAAAGTCCAACAGTAAATGGAGTCTAAAATGAAGCAAAAATGGAGATAAAAAGAGGGAGCACTATTCAAATTCTAAGAAGAAAGGCAATGAAACAAACAAAGGCAAGGAGAAGAGTACTTCAATTCAAAAAGGTACTACTGATCCATCTTTTAAACCTTCTAAACATAGAGATATTAAGTGCTTTAAATGTCAAGGGCATGGTCATTATGCATCTGATTGTCCTAATAGAAGACTATGTTTACAAAGTGTGATGATATTGTTTTTGAGTCTGATAGAGGTAATGGATCTGATGGTAGTGATTTGAGAATGCCACCTTTAGAAGATTATCCTGATATTGATGAGAGTGTTGAATATGCTGTTAAGGGTGAATCTTTAGTTGCTAGGCATGCATTGAACTTAAATGTGAAGAAAGATAGCCTAGAACAAGGGGAGAACCTATTTCACACTAGATGCTTGGTAGGTGGGAAAGTTTGTAGCAGGAACATAGATAGGGATAGTTGCACTAATGTAGCTAGTACTACCTTGGTAGAGAAGTTAGGGCTGAGATGTGATAAGCACCCTAAGCCATATAGACTATAATGGTTGAATGATAGTGATGAAGTCAAAGTTACTAAGCAAGTAGTTGTTGCGTTCTCTATTGGTAGATATGCTGATGAAGTTGTGTGTGATGTTATGCCTATGCAAGCTTATCATATATTGTTGGGTAGGCCATGGCAATTCGATAGGCATGTTATGCATGATGGGTACATGAATAGGTATTCTTTTATGTATAATAGGCAAAAATTTACCCTTGCTCCTTTATCACCCAAAGAAGCATATCTTGAACAATTGAAAATTCAACAATCATCAAGTGGGGATTCAGGTACTAAGGTGAAAAAAAAAGAAAAGAAAAAAAAGGCCATGAAAGAGAAGAATAATATTAAAGGCTCGATGGTGAGTGACTGCACAAGTGAGAAAAAGAAAGTGGGATGTGCAAGAGAGAAGAAGTTAGTCAGTGAAAAAAAGAAAAGAATGTGAAAAGTGAGCAAAAAGAAATTGAGAGTGAAAAGGTTAAGACACAACCATGTTTTTATGCAAAAGAGAGAGAGTTAAAGAGTGCATACTTAGGCAAAAAAGCTTTAATATTAATTCAGTTTAAGGAAACATTGTTTATAAACAATAACCTTGACCTAAATTTGCCTAGTGTGTTTGTGACTTGGTTGCAGGATTATGATAATGTTTTTCCTGAAGTGGTACCCTATGGGTTACCACTTTCGAAAGGGATTAAGCACCAAATTGACTTTGTACTAAAAGCTCAAATTCCTAATCGTCTAGCTTACCGAGGCAATCTGGATGAGACAAAGGAACTACAAAGGCAAGTGGATGAATTGCTGAAAAAGGGATATGCGAGGGAGAGCATGACTCTTTATGCTATGCCAGTTCTTTTAATGCCACAGAAAGATGGAACTTGGAGGATATGCGTGGATCGTAGAGCGGTCAACAAGATAATTGTAAAGTATCACCATCCTATTCCTAAGTTAGATGATATGCTAGATGAGTTGCATAGTGCCTACATATTCACCAAAATTGATTGAAAAAGTGGCTATCATCAAATTAGGATAAGAGAAGGTGATGAATGGAAAACTGCATTTAAAACCAAATATGGATAGTATGAGTGGTTGGTTATGCCTTTTGGCTTATCTAATGCACCTAGTACTTTCATGCGCTTAATGAATCATGTTTTATGTAAGTTCCTTAGAAAATTTATGGTTGTTTACTTTGATGACATATTGATTTACAGTAAGAACTTATATAAACATATTATGCATGTTAAGGCTACTTTGGATGTGCTTAGGAAAGAGAAGTTGTATGCAAACCTTAGGAAGTGTCCATTTTGCATGGATAAAGTTGTCTTCTTAGGTTTTATAGTGAGTTTTAAGGGAATTGAGGTTGACCCTAAAAAGGTGAAAGCTATTCAAGAATGGCCAACACCTAAGTTAGCTGTGAGGTTAGAAGTTTCCATGGTGTAGCAAGTTTTTATAGGCAATTTGTTAGAGATTTCTCTACTATCGCTGCCCCATTGAATGAAATCATTAAGAAGAATATTGGTTTTATATGAGAGTGCACCCATTTTGCGTTTGCCTGATTTTTCCAAGACTTTTGAAATTGAATGTGATGCTTCTAGGATTGGTATAGGGGCTGTTTTGATGCAGGAGAATCGTCCCATAGCATATTTAAGTGAGAAGTTAAGCGGATCAGCTTTGAACTACTCCACTTATGATAAGGAGCTTTATGCCTTGGTGAGAGCTCCTGAAGTATGGGAACATTACTTGTTACCTAAAGAGTTTATAATACATAGTGATCATCAATCTCTCAAGTACTTAAAGGGACAAGCGAAATTGAGCAAAAGGCATGCAAGCTGGGTGGAGTATCTTGAAACATTTTCGTATGTGATAAAATACAAGCAAGGTAAGAAAAATGTTGTGGCTGATGCACTATCAAGAAGATACGCTTTGATTTCTATGCTTACTTCTAAGTTACTTGGATTTTAGCATTTGAAAGAGTTATATGTTGATGATGCTAATTTTTCTAATGTATATCAAGCTTGTGAACATGCTGCATTTGATAAGTTCTATAGACATGAAGTTAGGGGCAAACAACTTTGCATTCCTACATGTTCTATTAGGGAGTTGCTAGTTAGAGAATCACATAGTGGAGGGCTAATGGGGCATTTTGGTGTGCAAAAGACCTTAGATATGCTTAGTGAACATTTTTATTGGACGAAAATGAGAAAAGATGTGGAAAGGGTTTATGCCAAGTGTATTGCATGTAAACAAGCTAAGTCTAGGTCTATGCCTCATGGTCTATATACCTATACTTAGTGAACCTTGTGTCGCAACGTACCCTGGGGGTAGATCCTTGCAGATCTATGGGTGCGTATGACTTAAAATATTTTCTTGACTTGGAAATGTCTTCTTGATTGAGACTATTCTTTGGCGATGTTATGAGGATGAGAATGTATGAATCCTAGACTTGTGGTACAGTGAAAGGGATCGTAAGATGAATCGCTTATCTTATTGGTCTCGGATTGCCATCACGAAATGGCCAATGCTTAGAGTCACCATCGATCATTTAGGGCTAGGCATAATCGGATACCTATTGAAACCTATGTTTTGAGTTACGAAACTCAAAACATCGATCCTGTGGTCTATGTAATGCAAAGATTCATCGTTTGGGTTCGGGAGTTGGTTACACACGATGAGGTACAAACCTTTTCGCGATGCCTGAAATCGATACCGTACTAGCTATGTCTTTCTTGGTTTCAAATCTTTCAATCTTAACTGGTCATTATTTTGATATAACCCCTTTTAATTCATGAATCTTATAGAAATAATCTAGGTTTTGATGAAAAAGATTTAATCTCATATACGCCCCAGAGAGGTAGGGAATATAGAGATTTTCGATAAAAATGACCTCTGGATTTTACTTTGAAAATGGAATATTCCACTTTGGGCACTGGAGAGATACCCACACGAAACATTACCTTTAATTTTATTTGAAACAATTTGAAAATATGAATGCACATAATCATCACAAAGAAATCGTGTTAGTAAGATGATAAATGAAGTAACCTAACATAGATCATTCAATGCAATAATAAAGAGCTGGGGTGGACTATTGGAATTTATCTCACTATTGGCATCGATTATCTAGGAATAACCGAATCGACAATTTTCGAGATGCATCTGGATTTCTTGATTAAACGAGATTTGTTTGACATATTCATGGAAATCTAGGAAGGAAAAGAATTTAATTGCAATTAAAAGACAGGGTTGAAGTATCCCGTTGAAAAGATGAGATTGGAGTATCCCCTCGAAAAGATGGGGTTGGAGTATCCCCTCAGAATGTCAGGGTTGCAGTATCCTCGAAAGTGACATATCTGACACTTTGTAATGAAGTCGAGTTTGAAAAATTTAGTTGATAAAACCTTGTTATTTAGAAGATGGGTGAGCATTTTGATGACTTTTGGTGAAAAGATTCATTGTGAATGAGGATGGCAAAGATGTAAAATGTGTTTCTGCCTTGATATGAGCATAGGGGATGTTAAAGCATATTCTCAAGTCTAATTGGGTTGACATAGAGAAATTCAAATGTCTCGAGACAAAATTCAGGAAAACAACTCAATTTTTAATCAAAATCGCAAAACAAGGGACAACATCGCGTTATTCAGTTTCCCAAATTTATTTTATATTGGTTTGAAGGCTTTAAAGGGTGGGTGAGATACCGTTAGAAAGGTAACTTGATGAGGACCAATCTAAAAATGTTCCCAATATCCCAAAAAGTCACTTTCTGGGAAAATAAATTTTCAAGTTCGAATTGATCATACTACTGGCAGAACATATGAGGGACAATGTGTGTCAAAATTTGGAAAATCACCTCAGACTAATTTGGCATCAAAAAATTGCAAGTGATACCTTTCTAAAAAGAGAATTTCATGAATATTTTTAGAAAAATGTTTGAAAAATTTGGAAAAATCATTTAGTGGGTCTGAAATGCCCAATCAGAATACATGTCTAGATTCCAGAGGTTCTAGACAGTTTAGATTTGAAAAATCATAACTTTCTCATTCAGACTGATCCAGAGATGAACAAGACCTCGTTTTAAATGTATTTTGACACACTTTCTAAGAAAAATATCATAAAATTCACTAAAAATCGTTTGGGATTTTAAAATGATTTTTCAATTTATAACAGCTGTGCTGCCAAAGTGGGACAAGGCAAAGTAGGGGATATTTCTTATTTTTTTATGTCTACATGTGCAAACTCGAGTCATTTACATTTGAACATCTATGATTAAAGGGAAAGAGTGGCATGAGTGTCACTAACTTATTTGCATAGCCTCAGAGTAGTTTGGGAAAATGAAATAGCCTGTTGATCATACCACTCAAGGTTTTGACTCAAGAAAAGGCATAAACATTTAGGGAATAGTTGAAAGACCATTTTCATTTCAAAATCAAAAGATTTGAGCTTGTTTAATGAAAATTCTAGATCTGGAAAACTTAATTTTCCCCAAGATATTTTGCTAGCTTTAAGGAAAATGCTAAGTCCATGCTAATCC
>JBBYHK010502733.1:0-14273 GCA_038382065.1 Adansonia grandidieri | reverse complement strand
ATCGATACAATGATCATTGTATTGGTACTATGAACCATTGTATCGATACTATGAACCACTGTATCGATACAGGTTGATATGTATCGATACATTTCTTTACAGAATGCATGCTTTGGTCTTGGCATGGCCTAGTATCGATACATCTACATGTTGTATCGATACAAAGGCTTATGTATTGATACATCTACATGTTGTATCGATACGAATGGGGACATTTCAAATTTTTTGCACGTTGGAGCATTGTATTGATACATAAGAACCATGTATCAATACATTCAAGTAAAATCATGAATTTTCTCATATTTTTTATCCCTGAATACCTTGAACTATGTCATTTGATGCCACATCTTTGTATTTACCTTTGATATGATCCCTAGACGCCCTTGACCTCCTCATAATAGTTTTTTGCCGGGCGACGTTCATCGCCCCCTCTTACGTCCGTGCTTCAAAATGCTAAAAATTAGCCTGGACAAAATAAGGTGTCTACAACCTTGTCGGGATCAACTTTTATTCCTTTTTTGCTTACAATGAAGCCTACTAGTTTGCTAGATGTGCCATTAAATGTGCATTTTGCAGAGTTGAACTTGAGCTAGTGTTTGAGAAGCCATTTGAAGAGTTTTCGCAAATCAACCACATGTTAACTCTCCTTTGGTGATTTAGCGATCATATCATCCACGTAGACCTTAATTTCTTTATGCATGAGATCATGGAACAATGTGGCCATTGCCCTTTGATAGGTTGCCCTAGCATTCTTGAGCACAAAAGGTATCACTTATAGCTATAAGTGTCCTACATGATCACGAAGATAGTCTTCTCTATGGCTTCAGTTACAATTTTGATTTGGTTATAGCCCAATCCATCTATGAAGGAAAATAGTGCATTTTTGGTAGTGTTGTCTACTATGGTGTCGATGTAAGGTAAAAAGAAATTATCTTTTAAGCTGGCTCGATTTAAGTCCTTGTAGTCTATACACATTGCATTTTACCATCTTTTTTAAGAACTAGGTCTATATTGGCCACCATTTAGGATATTTGGCTATTTTGAGAAATCCTACCTCAAATTGCTTTTTCACTTCTTCTTTGATCTTTAGAAGCATTTTAGGTTTTATCTTTCGAAGCTTTTGTTGTATAGGTTTACATTTGGGTTTGACGGGAACTTTATAGACCACAATATTGGTGTCTAATCCAGCATGTTTTGGTAGGACCTGGCAAACACATCCGATGCTCTTGAAAGAGACTTATTAGTTCAGCTTGAGTTGATCATTTTATAGAGGTTCCAATTTTCACTTCTTTCTTATCTTGTTTGTTCTACGGTTTATGGTTTCGCTGGGTTCTCTTTGAGGTAATATCTATTTTTCTTCCTATTTAGTTAGTCTTAACAAGTCTAGAGGTATTGGGTTTTCTTCAGAATTCTTTTCAGACTCGACCTCACTAGTGCAGATTGGTTACTCGAAATTGATTTTTGAAGTTTCAGTATGAACATTCAAGTCACCTTCATTGGGGTACCTAAAAATATGGAAAAAGAACAATATAAGTGGAAAAATATGTAGAGAAAGGTCTAAAAGTTGACACAAAAGATGTAATGCATAATGCTTAATCCTTTTCATTGATAATACTTAATAAAAGAAGCCTATATAAAGGATCATATAATGCTTTTGGGCAAAAGGGTGTAGGTTTAGTTCATAGCATTACTTTGAAACAAACTTGAACAGTACAAGAATCATAGTTTTAGTCCAAACACTCGAAACAAATCTTGAGGGGCACAGCCTAGTCTCTTGGTCCATTAGTGATGTCTTTGGCTTATCAATTGCATCGATGAAGAGATTCCCAAACGCCCTGTTCAGTTAGCAGAACAAGTATTCATATGTCCTTCTAGATGAAAATTTTCTCAAAACGATGGAAATATCATTGGTTCATATCCCATGTATTCTCCCATCATATGGGCCATTCTTTTCTCACAATTCTTCTAAGTTTATTTTTTTCTACTATGCACTGGGCTTAAATCCTAGCCCTTTTTTATTGATCTGGTTGACAACTGTCAAGGCTTTGGCAATCCCTTGTAGTTATTTTTTAAGTCCAACTTTTACCTAGGCACCTTTACCGATGGTTAACTTTAGACCTATGTACGGGATCTTCGATAGGTTAGGCTCAACCATTGGCAACCCTTCATTGACATAAGTGGCATTAACAAACTCAAAGGATTGAAATGAAGATTCAGGGACATCATCATTTGGTTTGATGTACGGGGCATTAGTTAAGGTGGCAGCACTAATATCTTCTTCTCTTTCAATACAGATAACTTTCTTTTCAATGATTCTTTTGGTGCAATGATAATGGTACATCCCTATAGAATAAATCTAAGGCCTTTCCAATAGGTAATTATATGATGGAGCAATGTCCATCAGATAAAAGTCAACCTCATAGGTATGTAGGCTGATTTGGAATAAAATAGTGATGTTTCCCACAACATTTTTGCAAGTTTAGTTGAATATTCATAAAATCGTATGATTGTTCTAGATATAAGATGTGTCAATAGGGAGCTTGTTAAAGCATGACACAGGCATTACATTTAAAGTCGACTAATTATCAGTGAGCACCTTGGGCAACATGCTACCTTTGTAGTATGTAGTGGTGTGAAGGGCTTTATAGTTTCCCCTTCCTCTATAAGGGATTTCATAATCACTAAAAGATATGTAATTGTCCATCATGATGTTGCTCACTAAACAATCCATCTGACCTATAGAGATGTTAGGAGGGACATAGGCTTTATTCCAAACCTTGAGGAAGGCATTTTTGTAAGCTTCAGAGTTCAACAATAATGATAGCATAGATATCTCAACGAATTGCTTGTTTAACTTATCAACAATACTATATTCACTATGCTTGATGAACTTAAGGAATTCAGTAGCCTCTTTCTCATTCACTGGTTCCTTGATAACTATTAAATCTGATTATTTGGTTGCAGACTTCAACACTTAAGGAATGGGATTAGTATTTTCTTGTTGAGTTTTGCTTTTCGATGCTATTGGGGATTAACATCAACTGTTCCAAGTTAGATGGCTTACCCCTGAAAGGTCAAAGTTTGTAGCTTGTTGACTAGATTTACCAGTGATCAAGGTTTTTCTTTTATAATTCAAAAGAACCACTTTGTTGTCTTTATAAGGGAAAAAGGATGAAAGTTGAATGATTATCTCTGTCATGGGCTGAACAGGAGTAGTTTTGACTCTCGATCAGTTGTCAAACAAAACCAATGGCCTTTTAACTCGGTAAGGAGGATTGCTCCCTTTTTTTTCCATAATGTTGATAGACAGTATTGCATTTGGAAACTCGATATGCGAGGTTCACTTTTTATTGTAGAATTCAATGCTACCCTTGTTCATTATCCTTTGAACCATGGCACGAAACTTTTTGCATGTTTCAAGAGTATGGCCATGGACACTGAGGAAATCAAAAAAGTTATTGGCTCTAACTTTTGTCTTTTCGACCCCATTAACCAATTAGCTTGCACCAAGATTTGCTACACCAAATTCATTGGCATCCTAATCCCCTCTATGTCTTCTACAATCCTGCAATTCTCTTTAATAGCCATTCTACTTACATCTAACTCATAACGAGTTTGAGATGAACTGGCTTCAGTGCTAGATTTTGGTTGTTGACTAGCTTTCATTTTATTTTTGCATTTGTAGATATCTCTTCTGCCTGATTCACTTTTCATGGTCTCTTCAATTATTCCACACAATACAGCTACATAAGAAGCTCTTGGGGAAGGTTTTTGCTACATTCTTGCAATAAGGGGCTTGTAATATGTCGATAAATCTAACGATCATTTTTTTTCTATTAACAAAAGATGAATCTAGTAGTTTCTTCTATCCATCTCAAAGCGTACTACCTGAAGCTTTCATCAACTCTCTTTTCCATGTTTATGAGAGACAGATAACTTAAGATCTAGTCATCAGTAAGCTTTTCCTCATCTATGGCATTAATAGACAAACCGATGTGTTCATCCCACTCCTCATAAAACACAATCTCAGACTGGTCCATCATCTCTTAGACCAATTTTAAGGACAATCGGCAGTGTTGCTCGTGCCCTTGACCACGGTGGAAGCAAGATGGCCCAATGATTTCTTTGCTCTAATCTTTATTGTCTGAGACTATTTTGGCCCTCACAAAAGCTTGCCACACCTTGCTCATTGGTGTTTTGACTTCTCTAATGCTTCTTTTGATCTAATAACCTTTTCTATCGATTATCACATTCACTCTTGATTCGACATGGTTAGAAAGTGGATTGGCTCTAACATTTGGTCCAGGCCCTTATTCGAGCTTGATCACACTTATTTCTAGCAGACCATATTCCTTTCTTTTAAATAAGGTGCAATTCTTAATAGAAAAACCTTATGCTCTAGCGTGTTACTCATAATAATATTCTCATAGAACCACCTGAGGTACAGTGGTGATCTTGAGTTTGTAAATACTGGGGCCACTAGTTGACCTACCAATAGACGAGCATAGATCTCTTTATAGGAGTAAGCGAGTGGCTCAAAGTGCTCCATTTCTTAGGGTTCTTGTTGATTGTTTGGTGCTCTTGCATTATTCATATTACGAGGTTGTGCACTTTAGGCTACATTTTGAACGGGATTCGGTGCAAAGGTAATTGTTAGAACAAACCCAACAGCATGAAATAGTTATGTTGCGGGTGAGTAAGGGTTAAAACCTAAATTTAACTTGTTCGAGAGGTACCCAGCTTGCGCTGAATATGGACTTTGATTAAACCTAGCATGACTTTTGCTAACAACATTCATCTACTTCTCTTTACTGTTATTTGTTAACTTTTTGATCGATCTGACCAATTCTTCAGTGGATATCTTGCCACTTTTGATAGCATTATAGATCATTTCACCCGATATAACCACATTGATAAAACTTTTAGCGACATTTTCTACCAACCTTTTGCAGTAGGGAGCTTGCAGGGTGCCGACAAACATAACTGTCATTCTTTATCAATCAAAGAAGGATGAACTTGAGCTACTTACTCTCTCCACCTCTATGCATATTGTCAGAAGCTCTCAAAGGCTTTCTTTTCCATGTTCATAAAGGAAAGATGATCAAGAGCCCAATCTAGTACATGCTTGTATTGATCAAGGAAAGCATGAGTTAGATCCACCCATGTCTGAATCTCACGGGATTAAGCCCTATGTAACATCGGATAGCTACCCTAGTCAAACTATCCTGAAAGCAATGAATTAGTAATTTCTTATTCTCTTCATACCTAAACATTTTATGATAGTACAAGCAAAAGTAAGCAGCAAGGTCGATAGTCCCATTGCATTTTTCAAAATCAGGTAATTTGAACTTAGGTAGGATAATGAGATTCAAAACTGGCCCCAATGATTTTACATCTATGATCCTAAATTTGTCCCTTCCTTCAATAGCTCAAAGTGCTTCTCCAGTGACAAACACTTCTTTGAGTCTTTATCATTTTTCAAGGACTTTTTTACTTTTTGTTGTTCCATTTGCTTATCAAGATTTGGGACTATAGGCCTGGCCAATAAAGAGCCGGCTCATTGAAATCTTTGGACCAAGTAGGATGCTGCTGTAGGGTTAATGTAAGTGAATGGTTGAGTTGATAGGATAATTGTTGCTGGAGGATGTTGTCTATGTAATGCCCCTTTCTAAGCACTGGTGGCTTTAGTACCATCATTCAAGTTACTTTTGGGATTAGCTAAACTTTTTCTACTATGGATTGTGCTAGTTTGCTCTTTTTCCTTCAAAGCCTCAAACAATAGCTTAGTTAATTCAGCAATTCAAGCTTAGAGTTCTTCATTCCTATGGAACATTTACTCTTAAGACTCCCTATACATGAGTTCAAGTCTCTTAATGCAGGCTTGCTAATCATTTTCCATCATTTTTTGATGATCAGGAGTGTTATATCGATTATGAACTGTAGGTTTCATGTTTTGGAGCACCTTTACTTTAAATTATTATCGGATTAGGCTTTTATGGTATGAGCATGTTTAATGGAGTGAAAGTGAGTATATGATCATGAAGATAAATGACTATTAACATGAATAAATAAGACAACAAAAGAGTTTCGTTAGTCATGTAAATACAAAAGAGACAACTAGAAAAAGAGGTAGCTCCACTAGTAGCGTATTACATTAAAGCAACAAAATATCCCAATTGCGCATGATTACATTTGGAAATGCAGGACATGGTTACATTGCTTGATCACATATTCCAAGAAATACAACAATTCTTGTTGGCTCTGATAGGCAGAATATCGAGTATCAAGGATCATCCCACGTCCATCATGTGCTTGGCTTCCAATTTAGGTACCTGAATCTGCTCAATGAGATGGCAATAGTGATCTTGATAGTTTCAACATGCCCGATCAATCATCTATAGTCACTATTGCTCTCACTATTCGAAGGCTCTTGCTAGTTCATTGATTTGGTTTTGGTGAGCTTGTAGAGAATGCTTTAGATCTTCAATTTTGAGTGTTAGATCACATTCTTGACATGGTTTGCTCTTAAATTCCAAACTCAAGCTTCTAATCATCCATTCTTCCTCTATAGGTTGATGCAAGGGCAAGACTTCTAATGAGATTTTCCCTATTGGCCCTCACTTTTTCTTTACATCGAAGTAGTTTTTTCTTAAAGGCATTAATTTCTACTCCCTACTTAACTATTGACTTTCTAAGTCCTCGAGATTTGCTTGCTTTGCTGAGTGCCACATAATCTTTCTTCAGACTCTCAAGATCTTCCTTAAGATGGTTCTTTTCTTTGATAGCTCGAGTTACCTTACCATCTCAGAGGTAGTGGTCAATTTCTAGTTGACTCTTCTCTTCCTTTAAGTGAATGATTTCCTCTGCAAAGGTTGTCTTTCTTGTTCGAACTCTCACTTGAACAATTCATTCTTAGAAGGAAATTAATCAACTATAGCTTGTGATGTTATAACGGTAGACAAAAGTAAGGAGTCATTGATGCAACAAGTCTTTCACTCGTCAAATCTTGGGATTGTACTACTTTCTCTCTAATATCTCGCCATACAATGAGTTTGTTTCTATGCATGAAAGGCTAATGAACTTTTGACTTGCAATTAGGCTCACCATAGTCAAAATCTCATAACTCTAGGTCTTGGATGAAGGGGATAAATTGTCAGCACTGGAATTGTCGAAAAACTAGAATAAGTGTGTAGCTAGTGCTTCCCTATGATCCCATGAGCAGCACACAACTGTAATTTCTGCACCAATATATGATTATTTATGGTGAAAACCAAAAGGCTTTCCATGTCACCTATTTTTCATTAAGGTTTTGGAGTTTCTAGACCCATTACTCTTTAGACTTGTCTTGAGGCCATTCATTCTTAAGGACCTTGAAGATAGGGCTAAAGTTAGATGAGAACTTGTATGGCACCTTATTTTCTTTGGGACATAAGTGACTGACAAGCTAGATATAAAAAAACGGCATGCATTCGATGAAGCGACCTATACCAATTTTCTAGCAAAAACTGAAGCTCAAATGGTTTCAGCAATGATAACCCATGCGAGATTGATGTTGCAGCATAATTGAGAGAAGAGATCTACTACTATAGTTCTAACATAGCCTAATGTTTAAAATATGACTAGACCATCTATTGGTAGAGCATATATATCTTGGATCTTTCGATGGTCAACGGTATTTGCCATTGCTTCCTTCAGGCTAACCATGAGATACACTCACTGCTCCCCTTTATCTTGATACGATCTTCGATCCAGGATTTTGTTACCTCAAGGATCTGAGCTAATCTTTTCTTGAAGGTTAGAGTGTTCAAAGCCTTGCAATATATCTATCAGTCTTGGCTCTTTCCATATTAAGTAATGCGATATATTCGTCAACTATGGGGACCAAATTTTTCATGATTGAAGAAGCATTAATATGGTGGATTCCAAAACTAAGGTACTGCTCGCAACAGACTCGCATCCAAATGGACCTAAGTAAGAGAGCTATATCTTCGTATCTCTTTGTGAACAATTCTCTCTCGGTATTATCCCAATTGGTCCATATATGTCTTATATCTTGCCAATCATTTTGACAGTACCCTATCTTAACCCTTTCATACAATGTTGAGACATACTTGGGTTTAAAAACGTCCTCATTTTCACATTGTCGATGTTTAGACTGTGCTCAGACTTCCTCAAAAGGCTTTAGATCTAAAGTAGACTGTTGTTCCATGACAAACACCACTTAATGAACACTGAACCATTGGCCAATTGTCTCATGATGACAATGATTATGATAAAGTGATGCATTTGTGAAAAAGAAAAGTAAAAAGGGAAATGAGTTAGTAACATACGAAATAATAGGGATAAAAATAAAGGAATGAAAGAATAGCAATAAAAATGCATCACAAAATTTACCCCAAGAATAGGTGGCATGATGCCTAGGGGCAAACATGATGATCGTCAATGTTAAGACATTGAATAGACAGCATAAAGGCGTGTACGCATTAAGAATTTGCATTCATGAGGTAATACGATATCGCGAGGACTAAGACTGGCCATTTAAGTGGTGACATTCATTCATCACCATCTATGGCAAGTACATGTTAAGCCATCGTTCGGACAGCATGACAGCTTATTTTGGTCGGATAACTATTTTAAGATGGTGCAAGTAATGGTGTTTGCTTGTCATCACCCACTTATTAAAGAGGATTTACCGTCAAATGTAACGGCACATCATAAAAATAAAAATGACAAACACGAGCAACAATCTTCACCCATCATCGCCCACATAACCATGGTATATAGGAGTAGAAGTAAGAAGTGTTTCCCTGAGTAATCCTACTTTTGGGTTATTCCAGTGGCAATCCAATGTGGTTTGACATGGTTTAGCTCATAGGGTTCACTTTATGGGTTTAAGATAATGCCTAATTCGATATGTGAATCGCTCTTCCATCCAGTAAGGATAGTTGAGGCACCTTGATCCTAGGCCCATCGTGGGTTTGCAAAATGCGTTTAACTTGCTGAATGTATTTCCTTATGCATATGTAAAAGGGTATCACGAGAGACATAGCTAATTTATGCCTTGGAAGGTCGTGCCATGCTTAGTGGAGGGTTACTGACGAACGCAGATGGCTCACTTCTTCCTACCATGGTGTTTGATGGAAATTTAATGCAAATGTAGGTGCATGATGTGTGTCAAGAAAACAATCAAACATTTTTTTTACTCCCATATTACCATACTTATGTAAGTCGATATTTATTCAGGAACAGAGTAGTCTCTAACAATCACAAAACAAAGCTATGAAAAGTAAAAGGTTATAAAAAAAAGGGAATTATATCTAAATAATAAATGGAAGCCAAAAAACTAAGGGTTGTGCAAAACATAACTAGTCATAGGCTTAACTCTCTTAAATAGTCCTAAGTGGAGTCACCAAGCTATCGCCACATACCTTTTTTTTTCTTTGTCTCTACGAATGATCCTAAGTGGGTGCGCACGTCTTAACATGTATGATAGTGGTGTTGGTTAAGCCTGTGAGTTATCCCATGATTGGGATTTGGATTAGGCATAGTAATATAAAGGGGAGAGAGACTGTCGAGCGAATTGCTCATCCTATTAGTCTCGAATGGCTACCATGAAATGACCATAGACTTAAAGTTGCCACTGATCATTTCAGGCTAGGTAGGATTAGATGCCCATCAAAAACAACATTCCAAGTTACAAAACTTAAAACATCAATTTTGAGGTCTACAAAATCTAAAGATTCGTTCATGAGGAAGGATTAGCACCCCCACGATGCTTGAAATCGATGCCTACTAACTATGTCTTACTTTCATTTTGGCTTAATCGATTCTATTTGGTAATTATTCCCCTTTTATGCATGAATTTTTGGTGGGAAATGTAAATTCGGGTTTCAAAAGAATATTTATATCACCTATAAGCCGTGAATGTATGAGGAGCATAAGGATTTATATAAAAATAATTTATGGATTAAATTTTAAAAAATTGGATATTCTGTACTAAGCACTAGAGAGATATTGATGTGAAACATTGCTTTGTAAATTTCTTTGAAAACGAGTTTTAAATATAAGTGTACAATAGTCACTACAAAAAAATGTGTTAGTAAGTTGAAAAAGAATATAATAATATTGCAAACAAACAATCACAAACAAAAATGTAAAAAAGATGGATGATCAAAATGCATCTCATAATTATCTTTGATTATTGAAGAATAATCGGGATGACAATTAGAGACAAGTTTGGATTCGGTGGTATTTGAGGGACAAAAAAGATTTTAATCAAAACAATCCAGGCATTTAAAAAAGAGAAATTTTTTAGATTTTTTTAGGCAAAAGTGGGTTTGGAGTATCCCTTCGGAGATGTAGAGTTAGTGTATTCCCAAAGATAAAGTTATGAAAATAATTAGGAATCTTAAATATATCTGAGAGAGAAAAATCATGTTTTCGATTGAAAACAGAGTTAGAGTATCGCTTCAGAGTGGTTGGGTTGGAGTATCCCCAAGAATGGAAATCTTTGATGATTTAAGGAAATAAGTAAGGATTTCGAATAAATTCAAGAGAGAAAATTTAAGTTTTTTAGTGAAAAAAGTGGGTTAAAGTATCCCCTTAGAGTGGTGGGATTTGGAGTATCACCAAAGATAAAATTTTTTGATGATTTTAAAAAGTAATTAGCTTAAAAAAGAGGTATTTTGAAAATAGGAAATAGAAGATTTGAATAAAATATATTTTGTCTTAAGCCTTGATCCAAGCCTAAAGGGTTTACATAGTGAGGGAACCAATCGAATGCATTTTGAGACATTCAAACATCTCTATAAAGGTGCTCCAGAGACTGTGCTAAAAACAAGGGATAGCATTGTGTCCCAAATTTTTTTTGGGTCCATCTGAAGATTTCAAAGGGTAAATTGAGTATCTTTGGAAAGGCAACTCAATAAGGACTAATATAAAAATATTTTAAAAAATCCTAGAAAATCATCTTCTAGGCAGAATTAATTTTTTAAGTTAGGCATGTTTCGACACTAGCAGCATGTATGAGAGAAAGGGCGTAAAGGACTTTGAAAAATTGTTTTGGGCTCATCCGAAATCGTTAAATCATTAACAATACCTTTTCAAAAAGGGAATTTCACAAAATTATTTGGAAAATTATTTAAAATTTTTAGACAAATCATTTGATATGCCTAAAATGGCCAAAATAGAACATAACACGCTGGTTCCAAGGGTCCCTCATCCAGGATGATCTAAAGGTGAATAAGACACCCTTGAAAGATATTTTGATGCCATTTAAGGGAAAATATCAGGAAATTTTAGAAAATCATTTACAACTTGAAAATAATTTTTTGAACTCAGACTATGGTGCTGCCAGAGCAAAAATAAGAGAGTTATTCAGTATTTTTAAGTTTTTTCCAAGGACAAACTCAACTCTAAAACATCAAAATGTCTTGTGATAGAAAGAAACAAGTAACAGTGGCGTCATGAGTTCATTCCATAATCTCAGAGTAGTTTGGCATGATGAAACAACCAGTTGACCATGCCACTAAAAAGGGTTTTCAACTTAAGATTAAGGCTTAATATTTTAACAAAAAAAAAACAGCATTTTATTTCCATGAATCCAGATCGGGAAGTTTAGTTTGTCCCCAAGATTAGAGGACCAATTTAATCAAAACATTAAATCTATGCTAACCCTTATTATTTGAAGGTAACATGGACTTAACTTGGGGTTTTTTGAAAAATCAAATTTTTTGTAACAAACAAGCATGCATTTTGACAAATAAATCATAAATAAAATGCAACATGCACAAAGATAACCAAGTATTACACATGCAAACAAAAGATGACATTTTGACATGGAAAAGGTAACAAAAATGCAAGGAGATGACAAATACGATGCATGGAAGTGACACAAACATATTTAAGTAAAGAAAAGCATGCTAGAATTTTCAAGATAGCATTTTTGTGCCATGAGAGTTCTTAAAATACCAAAAAATGCATTAACATAGTCAATGCATGTCAGGAAGAAAATTCAAGCTTGTATTAAACATGTGAAAATAGATGAAATATGATAGAAAATGCATGAATAAGGGATTATTTTGATGACAGAATGAAAGAGTAAAAGTTTAGCCTACCAAGCAACATCGAGGCATCAAAAGAATATCAAGTTCCTAAGATTACCACAACCAAGGCAACAGTAATGCATGGGAGTCCTAGGATGGTCATGGCAGTATAAATGGTTCATTAAAATGATGCAAATGCTAGAAATGAGAAAAAAAAGATGGCTAGGTGAAAAGATATACCAAAAGCTTCAAGCTTTCTTTAAGCACCAACTTTGGACTCACCTTTTTTCCTCTTTTTTATGTTGATTGACAAGGAAATGAAGAAACAAAGAAGTTTTCAAGTAGGGTATTGATGGAAGGAGGTTTTAAAGGGTCTTGAAGTTGTTTTTGGTGGTGGTTTAGGGAACTATGAGAACAAACAATGAAGGTCAATGGAATAGCATTTTAGGAGAGCTTTGGGGCTGAAGATTGCTAAAGGATTTTTTTGAAGGTGGCTGAAAGAATTTGTGTGCCTCCTCTGCTAATCCAACTTTTTCTTCTTAAATATAAGGGTCAGCCAATGCTTTTTGGAGACAAGTAAGGGTATTTTTTATCTTTAATTTAAGTAATAGGGGACATCTCAACTATTGTGCTCAGTTGGCCTTCTTCCCATTGGTCCTGCCATGCAGAATAGTGAGGCAAAAAGGCTGCAACAACCTACAACCAGAGATATGTCTAGCATGCCCTTTTACAACCATATATTTCATGAAAATGACCATTTTCATTGATTATTTAGGCTTTAAAAATTTGTTTAAGTCCAATCACGAGCCCACAGCTGAGGCTTGATATGAATTAGCATGATTTTTAGTGCAAAATCATGTTTGAATTAAATCTTTAAAGGCTGAAAAGTGGCTCAAATCGGGCAAAAATGCCTTGGTGTATCGATACAAAACATTCTATATTGATACAATAACGTGTGTATCGATACTAAGAGCAAAAAATGCTTTCAGTCTCGAGACTTAGAGGCCTGTATCAATACTCCATGGATTTGTTTTGATACTCATGCTTGTGTATCGATATACATTTTGCTAAAATCACAACTTTAGCTATTGCCAAGTCAGTATCAATACAAGCATGCTGGTATCAATACCACAACTTAGGTATCGATGCCAAACCCTCTTGTATCGATACTATATGTGAAAATTCACATTTTTGGTGATGTAAAGGCCTCACATCAATACTTATGCACCAATATAACTTGCACGGGCTTTAGTCTCTTTGAATACCTCACTTTAGTCATGAACAATGGGAAATTAACTTATGTACTCATCTGAATAACTCTGGTGACACCTCGAATAGTGATTACCTCATTTTTACATTTTTCTTTAATATGATCCATAGGCATTTTAGACCTTCCTAAAAAAGTTTTTAGGCCAAGCATCGTGTCCCCTAATAGTGCCTGGCGACATGCACCCAGCAGTAGTCCCCAGTTTATTTTATTTTCTAATTCTATTATCTTTCAATTAAGTCCTATGATGCTAAAAATTGGCTCGGACAGAATGAGGTGTCTACAGCTCTAATGAGATTGAAAACAATATTGGTAATGAGATTAGTTACTGTAGCGGTAAAACTAAAATTAATAGTGAGATATATGTTTAGATTCAAATGCAATAGCGAAGGTGAACTGAGTTATAGCGAGAACAAAAATGACTATTAAAGACATTAGATTAAAATGTGTATATAATAAATATATATATTTACATAAATTAAAACTTAACAAAATAATATCCAATTTTTTATCATTTTTATGTATAATATTTTAATTTTATTTAATATTTAGAAAATATGTTCACTCAAAAACATTAACATATTATTTTATATTAAATTTGATCATATATTTAATGATAATTATTCAATTATTTATTAAAAATATGGTATTATTATATATTTTATTTTTATATTTGTATGTATCTATTTATTTTTATATATAATTAACTATATAATATAGTTAACTATTAAATAAAAGGGTAAAAATAATTAAAGAATGAAATCAATTAAAAGGAAATAGAAAGCTAAGCTAGAGATTGGGCTCCCATTCATTATTTTTTTATTAAATTTTTTCAGTACATTTATCAACATCATTTATATCTATAAGATTCACTTATGAATTATTAAAGTTAAATTTATGAATAGTAATTAAAGTTGTATTAGATAATAATTGATGAAAAAATAATAGAGGGAACTTAACCC
>JBBYHK010502722.1:0-14274 GCA_038382065.1 Adansonia grandidieri | reverse complement strand
AATTAACCAGGACAAATTTACATTAAGTCATAAGCTACAGACAATCTTTGTCGTCGCAACCAGGAAAAATTTTACATAAAACATAAGCTAATGACAACCTTCATTGTCATAACCAGGAGTAGAGCTTATACAATTATCATTAGCATTAATAAAATGGTAGGTTAAGGTGATCTTTCAATGATCTTTTTTTCTTTTTTTTTTTCCACAAATTATACCGTATGTCGACAAAAAGTTCTAACAAGCACTACTTCTATTTATGATTTGGTATAGTAATGAGAAGATTCGTGTGATAGAAGCATGTAATGTTGATGTTCTCGTTCGTCGTAGCTTCTTAGTTTTGTTCGAGATAGTCCGCACTGGTCATGAGTCAAATCCTCCAAGATTAGCGGTCAAGTGAGGTTTGCCAAATCCCGATTTGATACTTTCTCTAATATCGATCCATTTTACGTGCTCTGTTTAATTATTAATCGGACAACTCCTTTTCAAATGAATCAGGCTTCGGCATAATTGGGTTCATTATATTTTTAAGGTCCAAATTGATTTTTAGATTTTGGGTCTTCCTTTTGGGCCGAACATCCATTGATCCAAATCTTTATTTAATAATACAACCTGGTGGGTCCAATACTTCAGGCTTGGGGACCGAAACTAATAAGCCAGGGTTATAAGCTCAACAGGCCTGTACTGGCCTGCTGCCACCCAGTCCCACTTGCCCTGCACTGACAACCACAGCCCCACACCCCGCGCTAGTCCATTTACCCTGACAAGCCTACATTACCCACAACTCTAGTCTAACCCAATCACTGCCTAGCCTATTACCTTCACCGCCTCCACGCTAGTATAAAAGCCCAATACTCACCTCAACTACATTAATGAACCTGCCATCTGCACGACAAGAAGTTGCTGGAAATCAAATGGGCAAGTGAAAGACCATTTATATGCACGGTAATAGGCGGCCTAAGGGATATTACATTTGGAAATATATATGTAATACAAATATATTTATCTTTTAAATTTTTTATGTATTTAAAAAAATCATATATTATATTTATATCGAATTATATCAAACACACACTTTAAAAGAAATGAAAAATACAAATGTGATAATTTTCAACAAAAAAGGCTTTATTCTATGTTAAACTTTATTGTTGTTGTTGCTGAAAAAGTAGAAAACTCTGTTAGTGTGTGAAATATCTAGCGAATGGCATTGTTAATAAATAGAACACAATAGTCTTGCTTATATGCAAACTATTACCCTTTTAAACAGCTCAACTCATGATATGATAACATACGAAAACATTACCCTTGATTGATGCCCTAGGTTTTCCTTTTAGTAAAAACTATGAAGTTCCCCCTGATAATGTACACGACAATCTTTATCATTCTTAATAGCATTTAGCAACCTAGATGTAGACTGTTTCCTGACTGCCAACTCTTGCCTGAAAGTGCTTAACACGGAGAAATACTCAAAGGTCATTCAAGCTTATTTTGCGTTGTTCAAGGGCGGCAGGGTTATGGGACAACCACTTTTGAGTCCGGGGATCTGTGATTTCTTTTCTAGGGAAGGATCAGGATCGTCAGCAATCCACCTACAACAATAATTTCAAGGTTAAATTCTTATCATGTCATCAAATAGTTCCCGTTTTCATGCAGACAGTGAAAACAAAATTCACTTATATCCGGTTGTCAATCGATGTAAAAAGAGCAGCATTGTCATTTTTGCCATATTCATGCCCAAGCAAGTCCTAGGTCCTGATCCAAATGACATGAAACTATATGGATTCTGGGGTTCCTGTAACATGAAATATAGTTATCCCGTTAGAATTCTGAAACACGGGAAAAAAATTCTGTGGAAACTGGAGGCTGGAGCTTATTACACCAAATCTCCAAGGGTTGAACTGCATAGGATCCTTGTACAAATTAGGGTCATGGTGAATACAGGTTACATCAATGTTTACAAGCCACCTTTTCTTTATCTCAAAGCTGCAATTGGATAAATGTGATTTACGGAGGTACTAACATCAAAAGTATGTTGTTATAAATTTGTACTAGCCATCGATTGTGCAGTCATGGAGTGCAACGCGAGGAGACCACAGCACAACGTTCGACATTCTCAGCGTTTCTTTGTTTACAGCTACTTGGGAACTCGCCAGCTGCCATATATATATTTTCGTTTTGGTTTATTACATTATTTTGTTGATTTTAAGATTATATTTGAATAAATATTATAGAATGGTAACTTTCAATATGATGGTAATGACTTATGGTGATAGTTTAGGTTACTACAGTTTTAGGGTATGTTGTGTGAGTATATTGAATTCAGTACGGATATTTGAATATACCAATATTTATAAATTGAATATAAAAATTGAAAGAACTTTGATTTACATATAATTAATAAATTTTACATTAACAAATCATTTACTAGCATTTATCGTTGATGCGTACACTCCCTCGAGGTACCAGATTTATAAGGACATTTGTTACGGCTATGGCCTTCATTCCTGCATAATTCATAACGTTTTGGTCTCCCTAAGGTCTATTTCATTATGAATACTAGTTGATTTTAGCCTACCTTTTAGATCTTTCCGCATTTTTAGATTAAGATATAGTTGTGGACCATTATATTCCGACCAATAATCTTCACGCCTAATGGGTTGAAACTCATGTCGATAGACATTGGATATAGTCTCCAATCTGTAAATATTGTCCACGTATAGCATACATTCTATATAGACATGAGCATAAGCAATAACAATATATGAATAAAGGTACCTTTATGCTTGAAACTTCCCACAATCACACTACCTTTTATTAAGATTGACTTTGTAGCTTGAAGCCATAACTCCCTCATGTGGGTTTTTTAACTCTTCAACTAGAAAAAATTAATTCGCTCGCGTAAACCCACGAATAAAAAAGGAGTTAGCTTTCCTTCGATTTTCTTGCATGGAATTTGTAACTGTTTCACAACATGTGTGGCCTATTTCCATCATTGCTAGTTGCTAGTTTCCCATCTTAACAAATAGTTCTACCAACCTAAAATACGTTGCTTGGACTAAAGCAGTTATGGAAAGATGATGAGTTCTCTTCAACACAGAATTTATATATTCAGCTAGGGTCATTATCATATGTCCATAGCATCTTCCCTCATCATACGATTGAGCCTACTTCTCTTTCGGGATCCTATCAATCCAATCAGTCATTTCTGTGTTTTTTGTACAAAGATTTTCACAATACCATTGGAAACAGGGTCGCCTTAACTCGTATGCTATTAAAATCATTGGTCAAAATAATTTATGAACTTGTTAATAACTTGTTAATATAAATGAAAATTAAGAAGGTTGAAAGAGATTAGGTAACCACAAATGCGAATACATACCTATGTTAACAACTTTTCGACGCACATCCTTATTGTCAAATCTCTTTATGAAATTAGCTGCAATATATCAAATGCAATACATAAAATATGATGTGGGGGTTTCCATGCACTACCTGAGTCTCTGATGACAGATTTGATGGATTCATTTCGATCAGAAATCAAACAGATTTCAGGTTGCGTAACAACATATCTATGTAAATTGCAAAGGAAAAATGACATGCCTCCTTTGTTTCTCCCTCCATGATTGCACAGGTAATTGGTATAATTTTTCGATTGCCATCTTGTGCAACAGCTAGCAACAATATTCCTTGGTATTTTTCATATAAAAATGTACCATCTATTTGCACAATAGGCTTACAAAAGGGAAAACCTTTAATGCAAGACCTGAATGTCCAAAAAAGGAGATAGAAAATACGTTTATCTTGCACCATTAGTTGATTGTTATATGTGGATATGGTTTGTAATTCGAATATTGTTTCAAGAACAAAATATTGCATTGCACCTAACCATTTTGGCAGATCATTGTTGGATTTATCCTAATCACCAAACAATCAAACCATTGCCTTCTACTTTACTATCCATGCTTTCTTATAAAAGGTCATGTATCCATACCTATTCCGTATCTCAATAACCAAAACTAGAATGGAAATGACCGAATTTGCTTGGACCAAAGATAAAATGCATGAACAAATCATGTTAGAATTAAATTTCAGGTGATCTTGTGAAATTCGTCCAGATGTACAAGTACGAGGGCCATTATATTTTCCAATCTCCCAAACTTGCTTCTTTTTCAACAAAGTTGCTCTTATACTCTAGTTACACCTCGAGCCATACATTGTACGCTTAATGTGATATTTGCTTAGTGTAGATTCAATAACTCTGTAATCTACAGAGTTTTTGATGTTGTAGTGCTTGATAGCTGAAAGCACCACCTCTTTTGTAGCGAATTTCATTATAACACAAAGATTACCAATAGATGAATTCCAGGTTGATGGCATACCTAATGTATGAGCATATTCTGAAAATTTTACCATCTGCATTCTAGATCGAGGGTACGCATATGGGATGCAAGCTCAAACTGACTAAAAGGACCACTACATCTACCAGTAGATGACAAATGATGAACGTTGATATCAATTGTGACATCTAGGTCAAAATCATTCTTGTCATCACTGTTATCAAATTCAGCACAATCTTTTAGCTTACTAAAGTCTTCAACATATTCATGATGAGGTCTAAATGACTGATAAGGATTGAGATCAGCATGAAATGAACTTGGTCTTCCACTTTCCATTTCAACACATCTAATTGGAGACTCTATACTGATGGAAGTGTATGGTGCATCATTTTCGATAACACACATGAATAATGAAAGGATTCAATGAAATTATTCATCAACAGCTGTGCATCTAGAGGAAGTTGACATTCGAGATTATCAAATGGCCATGACATATGTGTAAGTTTGTTGCATGCAATATGGATTTTGAAAGCTCGCCATCATCATTAACATCCTCTGGCTCAGCATATAACTCAATTATGCCAATATTAGGAAACGGTTGATAGGCATCAAACATGCATCTCATGTCATCATCAACTTCAATTGGAAAACTCCTATATCGGACACATATTTCCCTTATAGAAATAAGAAGCTTATACTTGATCTTTGATACTCTTCTTACATTCCCATCTTTGATTTTTGAATTAATTTTAGCCTTTAGTTCTTCTATTGTGATGTCTTCCTCAACATTAATGCTTTTCTAATGGTCATTTTAAAAGGTAACACCTTCTTCACTGTTGAAATTTTGTCCATTAAAGTAGACAAGTGTGACAAATCTATTGCTTATGTTGTTAAATTAACCTGCAAACAAATATTAGGTATCAAACAAGAAACTTACACTACTCACGTTAAGCAGAAAACAACAAAGGTTGGAATGGAGAAGCTCTATCACTACACTCTACAAATAAATCTCGTACAAATTGGAAAGAAAATGACAATGAAAGTGAATAAAAATGACAATAACAAAATGGGTATTTCTAATGGAGTAAAAAAAATCTATGCATTAGTTTCATGCTTTTTTTAAACTCTTTCGTGTCATTAGTCAAATATTTTTCGTTGTATCAGAAGGAATCTGATATCCCATGCATTTGTCACATCTTTCAGGTTCCAAAAAATTTACTAGGCATTAGTCAAATATTTTTTGTCATGTCAGAAGGAATTTGATACCCCATGTATGTGTCACATCTTTCGGGTTCCAAGAAATTTACTAGGCATTAGTTAAATATCTTTTCTCGTGTCAGAAAAAATCGGATACCCCATGCATTTGTCATATTTTTCGAGTTTCAAGAAATTTACTAGGCATTAGTCAAAATTTTCTATCATGTTAGAAGGAATTTGATATCCCATATATTTATCACATCTTTCAGGTTCCAAGATTACAAGGTATTAGTCAAATATTTTCTCTTGTGTGAAAAAGAATCTGATACCTTATGTGTGAGAAAATATGCATAGCTAAGTGACTATTTTAGGAAGTTACTTAAGAGTTTTGACTATAATATAGGATTCCTATAAATAATGGGATTAGATTCAGTATTTGATTTTTCTAATCAATCCCATAAATCATGGGATTTTGATTATAGTTGACTTTAGATTTTAGATGAGTGTTAGGGCTATAATATAATTATGCGTATTGTAAAACTCTAAAAAACAGAATAGAAAAACTTTTTTTTACCAGTTTCAACATGGTATCAGAGCTGTATGGATCCAATCTTTTTTTTTTGGCCTTAATTGTCAACTATTTAGTGAAGTTTTCCAGCCTTCATTGTCATCACCATAATTTGTCCCTAGCTTATTTTTAATTAAAATCACTATAATTCTTTTTTTCTTTCCCTTTGATTCCTATAATGTCAGAAACAAGGAACAATCATTCCAGCCCAATCGGATGAGGTAATCCGATTTCAATAACCTTGAAAGTTGCAAAGTATTCACACTGCTTATAGGTTAGATGGAAAAAATTATCTTAAATGGTCACAATTTAGCCGTACAGTGTTAAAAGAAAAAAGAAAGATCAGCCATCTTATGGGAAACGATCCTAACCCAGGAGATCCAAAGTTTGAAGCATAATAAGAGGAGGATTCCATGATTATGGCATGGTTGTGGAACTCGATGACTCCCAAAATAAGTGACACTTGCATGTTTTTGAACACTACAAAGGATATTTGGAATACAATGTGACAGACTTATTCTAAAGCCAGAGATGCAGCTTAAGTATACGACATCAAGGTGAAAACGATGGCAACAAAATAAGGAAATAAAACTATCACCTAATATGCGAATCAACTAAAATCATTGTGGCAAGAATTGGATCACTATCAGGTGATACAAACCAAGTGTCCTAAAGATGCTGCAGTCATAAAGGATTTCATTGAACGAGACAGAGTTTATGACTTCCTAGTTGGACTTAATCCAAAATTTGATCAAATGAGGATACAGTTTCTTGGAAAATCAGGGGTTCCATGTTTTAATGAAACGGTGGCCTTAATTCGAAGTGAAAAAAGTAGAAGAGGGCTAATGCTTGAACCATCAAGCACTGATAGTTCTGCCATGGTCGAAAGAGAAAAGGGAACGGCATCTGAAGAAGAGAAAGGAGGTTAATAGAAAACTCAGAATCATGATGGACTATTTTGTACTTACTGTAAGAAGTCCCGTCACACCTATGACAAGTGTTGGAAAGTTCATGGAAAGCCTACAAGTCGAGAATGAGGTCAGCAAAAAAGACAATAAAAAAACAAAGGGCAAGCCCGCATTGCTACAAGTTCTTTAAACGAGTTGGTGGTCTAAACCAAGAAAAGATTGAAAGAGTAAGATCACTTATCAAAAGCTGTGAAAAACATGAAGAATCTCCAGGTACTTGTTCTTTTAGCATATTCAGGTAAGTTTTCATCTTCCATTAGATTAAATGTCTTGGGTACAACTTTTACCGATAGGTTATGAACTCAGGAGCAACAGATTACATGACATACCTATCAAATAAATTTTTTACCTATTCCTTATGTCCAAGCAATAGGAAGATAGCCACTGCTAATGGGTTTTTTATCATGGTAGCAAGTTTAGGAGATGTTAAAATTACCCCATTGGTGACCTTTAAAAATGTTTTTCATGTTCCCAAATTGTCTACAAACCTAGTCTCTATACAAAAGCTCACAAAAAATCTTTGCTACAATGTGATTTTTAACAGCAATTATTGTATATTTCAGGATAAGGATTCGAAGAGGATGATTGGACATGCGAGAGAAAGGAATGGCCTTTATTATCTTGACGCTTCACTTTCGCCAAACATGACCAAGGACAGATTGTCTTTTTCTGATATCAGATTTAGTTTTATCCAATAAAAAGAAAATTTTACTCTATCATAATAGACTTGGACATCCATATTTAGGATTCTTAAAGTTATGTTTCTGGCATTGTTTAGAGAATTAGATGTTGAACATTTTCAATGTGAAGTGTGTGAGCATGCGAAACACAAGCATGCAACTCTTTTGATTAATAATAAAAGAAGCTATGTTCCTTTCCATTTTATTCATAGTGATATATGAGGTCCATCTATTGTTCCTAATGTTTATGGGGCAAGTGGTTTATTTCTTTCATAGATGATTGCACTCATGTTACTTGAGTTTTTTTCTTAAGCATAAATCTGATGTTAGTACAGTAGTCCCTAATTTTTGTTTCATGATAAAAAATTAATTTGGAGTCAATATCAACAGGTTTAGGTCTGATAATGCCAAAGACTATTTCAATCAAGTTCTCACTCAATTTTTTCAAAAGAAAAGGATTATATATGAGTTATCATGTGTTAATACTCCACAACAAAATGGAGTAGCGAAAAGGAAAAACAATTATTTTCTTGAAAAGACCTGAGCCTTGTTGTTTCAAAAGGGTGTGCCTAAAATTTTTTGGGGGAAAGCAGTTCTTACAGCCACTTGCCTAATAAATCATTTACCATCGAGAGCATTAGGCTTCACAAGTCCTATGGACGTACTATCCATATTTTACCCGAATCTAAACATAACGAATAGCCTTGTACCTAAGACTTTTTAGGTGTGTGTCATTTGTTCATGTTTATAGTTAAAGTAGGGGAAATTGGATCCAAGGCTCTAAAATGTGTCTTTAGAGGCTATTCCTTAACTTAAAAAGGGTATAAGTGCTATCATCCTCAATAAAAAAAGTTCTATGTCTTAGTAGATGTCATGTTCAATGAATGGGAGTCGTACTTTAACAATCCTTATCTTTTGAGGGAGAATTTAACTAAGGAAGATAAGGATAGAGAATGGTTTTTTACTTGACTTAACATCATTTCCTACATATACACCTTCCAAGAATCTGTCTACATCCGTATCTAATCATATATCTGAACTTGTGTCCATATTTGAACCCGTGTCTGAACTTGTGTATGTGTCAAACCCATGTCTAAACCTGTGTCTGAGCTTGTGCCTACACATGCAACCAAACTTGAACCTATACAGGAGACATTAGGTGAACCATCTATGCTTGAACCTATGACTGATTATGCTTTAAGAGATGTAAGATTTGGCAAAAATAAGGTCTTCACAAGGAAGAAAATAGCTATTCTTAAACTTATGTAAGTTTTAGAGTCCAACTCAGATTCTTCGAATGAAGTAACAAATTCTAACCCTGATACTGAATTTCATTTGAATAATGATGATTAAGAACTTTCAATTGTTATTAAGAAAGGAACTAGGAAATGCATAAAGTAACCTTTATATCCACTTGCACACTTTTTGTCATTTGAGAAATTTTCACCAACACATAGAGCATTTCTTGTAAGCCTAAACACAATGTCCATCCTTACTACCTTATCCAAGGCTTTGTCTAATGAAAAATGAAAACAAGCTATGAATATGGAGATGGAAGCATTGGAAAAGAACAAAATTTAGGAATTAGTGAAGTTACCAGAAGAAAAGAAACTAGTGGGCTGTAAATGGGTGTATATACTGAAATATAAGGCAAATGTGTCGATTAAGAGATACAAAGCACGGTTGGTAACCAAAAGATACACTCAGACCTACAAAATTGACTACTTAGAGACTTTCGCTTCCGTTGCAAAAATGAATATAGTTAGATTGTTACTATCACTAGTAGCGAAATATGGTTAGGATTTGTAACAGTTTGACATCAAGAATGCTTTCTTGCATGGGGAACTCGACGAAGAGATATATATATATATATATATATATATATATATGGAGGTTTTGCTAGGTTACAAAAAAAATTTAGCAGCTCGTACTATGTGTAAATTAAAAAAAGCCTTATATGGCCTCAAACAGTCACTACGAGCATGGTTAGGAAGATTTGAGAGAGTTATGTTGAATAAGGGGTATAAACAAAGCCAAGGAGATCACATATTGTTTATTAAACATTCTCCTTCAGGGGGAGTTGCAGCACTTTTGGTATATGTGGATGACATAATAGTGACGGGAGATGATTTTAAGGAGAAGCAGGCCATGAATCAATACTTGGCTAAGGAATTTGAGATCAAAGAGTTAGGAAAGCTAAAGTATTTTCTTGGAATAGAGGTTGCTCACTCTAGGGAAGGAATTTTTATCTTTCAGCAAAAGTATGTCACAGATATTCTCAAAGAAACTGGCAAGTAGCATGTAGGCCTGTAAATACACACATGGATCCTAATCTTAAACTTGGGAAAGTAGAAAAAGAAGCTGCGGTAGATAAAGAAATGTATCAACGCCTAGTAGGAAGACTTATTTATTTATCTCACACATGACCAGATATAGCATATGCAGTGGGTATGATTAGTTAGTTTGTGCATAATCCAAAGGAGGTTCATCAACAAGCAGCCTATAGAGTACTACAGTATCTCAAGGGAACACTAGGGAAAGGTATTTTGTTTAGAAGAAATGAAGGATTAGTACTTGAGGCATACACTGATGCTAATTTTGCAACATCAATTGATGATAGAAGATTGACTTCAGGGTATTGCACCTTTTTTGGTGGAAATCTTGTGACATGGAAAAGTAAAAAACAAAGTGTAGTAGTTTAGTCAAGTGTAGAGTTTGAATTTAGAGCAATGACTCAAAGTGTGTGTGAACTTTTATGGTTAAAGATCATTCTTAAAGATTTGAAGATTAAATGGGATGGCCGTATGAGACCCTACTATGACAACAAAGCTGCAATAAGCATAGCTCACAATCTGATATAGCATGATCGGACAAAGCATATTGAAATTGACAAATATTTTATCAAAGAAAAATTGGAAAGTAGAGTAATTTGTACACAATTTGTAACTACAAATGGACAACTTGCTAATGTTTTTACCCAAGGACTAAGTAATCTAGTGTTTTAGACTATTGTATCCAAGCTGGGAATGGGTGATACCTGTTCACCAGCTTGAGGGGAAGTATGAGAAAATGTGTAGAGCTAGGTGACTATTTTAGGAAGTTACTTAGGAGGTTTGACTATAAGATAGGATTCCCATAATTAATGGGATTAGATTCAGCATTTGATTTTTCTAGTCAATCCCATAAATCATGGGATTTTGATCATGGTTGACTTTAGGCTTTAGATGAGTGCTAAGGCTATAATATAAATATGTGTAGTGTAATACTCTAAAAAACAGAATAGAAAAACTTTTATTTACCATTTTTCAAGACTATGCATTTGTCAAATTTTTTAGGTTCTAAGAAATTTAAATAAACTATCAACTTAAAGTGATGTAAATGATATAAAAACATGCTATATGCGATATACAAAAATTCTTCTAAATACAAATGTTTAAGCTATAAAAATTTTTTTGTTTCTTCGATATAAAAGAAAGACCTTTGAGCACTATTTATAAAGCCCGAAGCTCTTCTTTCCCCTTCCCTTCAATAATTTTAAGGGTCACGGACCTTGCCAAAAAAAAATTGGTAGGGCTGTGCCTTGCCATTGCCCCCCCCCCCAAATAATGGAGAGTTCCTAGTGCAAATCAAATGGCATTGAGAACTCGGCATCTCAGCATATTTTGTGTTGGGAACTCGCCATAACCTGTAATAATTTCGGAGGCAAGTTCTCAATGTAAATAAAAATAAAGAACATTTTGGGAATCAATCTTAAAACGACCTATTATGGTAAATAATAAAATTTTTAGTATTATATCCGTAAAAAAGCCCACCGCTACCACAAATATCAAAACAAAAGCGATCATCAAAATATATCAGTATCTATACATATCAAAACAAAAACGATATATTCACTGATAGGATACTAACTACTTTTGTTCTAACTTGACTGGTTATTATAATTATAGATGGGAATTGGTCAAGGTTTGATTTGATGATTATAACATGTATAATCTAAAACAAATGCAGAATTAAAATAAACTTAAAGGATAATTTGATGAGGAATTGATTTTGACAATTCAAAAATAGTTTTATTCCCACAACCTAAATCCTCCAAAAATGCAAAGAATTTCAAGTTCAAAGTATTGTATTGATTTTAGAGAAAATTATTTCTCTCTCCCTTTTCTGCCTTGGTCCAATGATCATCTGATCATTCTCTTAGCTCCTTACACAAAAGCTTTTTACATCCAAATATTGTCAATATCATTTTCTCTCGATTTAAGAACTGTTTTCTGTAATATAATTTAGTTGCCATGATCACTCCCTATAGTCAAATTATCACACTAAATCAACTCCTGGATTTTCCCATTAACAGATATGATCTGTCTGATAATTTTTTGGATCCATCGATAATTGTCTAACTTTTGTAACAACAACGAATCTTAGAAGTTGTGTCATGATCCCTGTGACCGTCAGGGTCAAGACAATTCCTGACATTGTCTTCTATAACGAATATAAAAATATATATATATATATATATATATATGTTTGATAAAATGTTTTCGTAAAACAAAATTCATTATGTTTAAAAAAATTAATAAATTTTCTGTTATCAAGACTCCTAAGATTTAAACAAAATATTTAAGATCAAATTAATCAAGTTAAATTTGATCTTCTAGCATTCTAAAAACAATCTATTAGAAATTTTGCCTTGGACATCAGAGTGCTCTTGGGAGGGTACTCTGAATGCCTCATCAAAACACTGTATTTTTTAATGCCACTAGTCGGGTACTCGATTGTTTCAACAAAAAATACATATACACCTTTGGTTAAAATTCATAGGGCATCTGAATGCCTTTAGTAGGCCATTCGAATGCCTATTTAAATTTACGATTTTTTTTTTTGTTAAACGTCTGAGGTATTTGAATGCCTAAGATCGGGTATTTGTATACCCTACAACAAAAACTTATGTTTTGCTACAAAATTTGCCTAAGACAATTGAATGCTTGAAAAGGCATTTGATTTCTCCGTTTAAAAATTTAAAAAATTGACAACTTTCGATTCTGATTTTCATAGAAAAACACAATTTCTAAAATCGAATATAGGATTAAATCCAAAATTGTTGTATTACACATGTTTTATGGTTTTTACACAATTGTATGATAATATATCAAACCCTGACGTACTCTTATTGATTTAAGTATTTCACCAGAAAAATCTATTTTCTTGGTTTAAGTTCATGTTCTTTAATGAACAAACCAAAAATCAAAACCTATGAGCTTTGATATCAAGGACATAATCTATACCAACTGGGGAATTAAAACAAACTTATAGAATCTTTCAATGTAGAACTGATTTTGATTCACTAGTCGGGAATAAATCATAAGTCAAATATTGTTACGACGAATTTTAAGTTTAGAGCATTGTATTTATATCAATATCTATATCTAAAATTTTTGAATAAGTTAATGTCATAAGTCAAGTGACACTAATTCAATTGAGTAATTACTTAACAATTAAAATAAAATAAATAATAAAAATATGTAAATAAGGATAATTGAGTCTTTTCCATTTCACATGTATTTAAAAGGGCTACTCATAGAACTGATGAATTAGCTTCTTTGTCAAGTAATTTTCTTTTTTATCAAAGTGTTATATATTTATATTAATTTTAACGTTTTAATAATTTATTTTATATAGATTTTGATAAATTTATATTTTTTTGTTATGTTTATTTTTTGTGTTGTGTCATACTTTAATTTTTTATTTTAATAATTGTTAAGTTTAATGATACTATTCAAATATCTGCCACTCTTGTATCATATGTTTTCGTATTTGCATTATTTTTTCATATGATCATAATTATATTCAAGATATTATATATTTAATATAAATTTTGATATATTAATAATTTATATTTTATAGATTTTAAAATGTTTATATACTCATATCATGTCATGTTATTATTTTTTCTATGTTCGTTTCATATAATCATTTTATATTTGAAAGTTTTATGTTAATTAACGCTATTTAAAGAATTTTCAATGTAGCACATGTTATCATACGAGCATTTGTAACTTCATAGTATTTTTTTCATATTATGATCATAATAAAATAATTATATATATAAATTATGACATGTTAATAATTTATTTATAGAAATTTTAATATAATTATCTATTTTTTTCGTGTCATATAATTATATTTATATTATAATATATTAAAATATAAAAAATTAATCATAAATTATTATAAGATTATTTATTTTTAGGTTAATGCCATGTATAACCTTTGAATTTTAATAACTTTATCTATATGATACATCTACTTTTAAAAAATTAATTTAGATATCTAAAATTTTTTTCCGCCTATTAATACGATCCTTACCATTAGCTTTGTTAAGTTTTTTAAATTATTTAATTTTAATCAATTAAAATTTAAAATTTAACACGTGACTTAAAACAGACAACTTTATTTTTTAAATTTGCTAAAAACCAGATCTTAAAAGAATTTTTAATTTAATAAAAGCCAAATTAATAAAAAAAAAA
>JBBYHK010502711.1:0-14274 GCA_038382065.1 Adansonia grandidieri | reverse complement strand
AAACAAAAAAAATAAAAAGGAAGGGTTTGGGTCGTTGAGGAAGTTGAAGGAAGTAAACAAGAGAAGCAAGCAAGAACAGTGGGACAAGACTTGAATCAATGTTACTTAAAATAATGATTTGGAGCCCTAAAACAACCCAAAATCGATACCCTCGACCACCAAATTCAAAGCCAGAACTCCAAGAAATTGTAACCTGGACGCCAAAATTTAAAGCCCAAAAAAACAAATATTGAAACCCATAACCCAAAATCGAAGCCTATAAACTGAAATGCATGCAAACATATTTAGTAAAAATGTGAAATAAAAAAAAAAGGAAAAAAAAAAACTATACTTGAAGAAAGGGAGATTCCATCAAGAGGCGGGAGGAAGACAATGAAGTCCTTTATTACCCAAAAAAAAAAAAAAAGTAGCCCATAGTGTAGTGAACGCTTGAAATGGTGGTAAACAGATATAAAAGAATAAGTCGTAATTTGATTTAAGGACAAAACAGTTCAAAAATATAAAAAATAAGAGTAAAAATAACACAAATGTTACATCTTTCGGAATGTAATATAACCTTAGAAATAGGTAGTAAAGAATTACTCTCAATATTATTAAATTTTGGCACTACAAGTAATATAACATTATTGAGATTCAGGAATATTTTTGGAACAAACTAGTAATGTCATAACAGAATCTTACATTATCCCAGTAATGAAATATGATCTAAATCAAACCCTCCTGAGTGTTGATTGATTAATTGCAAAGAATAAAAAACCAAATCAGATTGGTCGTTAGACTAGTTGAACTTAGAATTGATAGTCTATCTAATCCAATGACTATATGAAAACCGAATAATAGTTGAACCACTTAAAAACCAATTTAACTAGTAAAAAACAAGTATACACTGAATTGAACCGTAAAAACCCGTAATTTTTTTTATCAAACATAAGATATATTATCTTTCAAACATTGATTGTTATTTACAATTGTAAGATCATCTTTGGCACATAAAATAAGATCATCCAAAGAAAAGGTTTGATAGAATAGTGCCTTTGATGGACTCGGCGTAGAAATGGAGCTCTTTAATACGCTAAAGTAAAAATCATTTTTCCTTTACTCTAGTTAAATTGAGGAAGAGCTAGCATCTAACTGTAAGCTATCAACATATTAGGGAATAACCTTTAACGAGTCGCATAACAAAGTTAAAAAGACATGGGGTTTGAAGCCATGGTTGGAAAGATTACTTTCGTAAAAAAAATTAGCTGATTGGTATTCTCTTTTGTGTTGATGCCTTGTGGGTAGTTAGGATTTAGTTGAGAGAGAAAGGTTATGTAAGAAAACAAAGGGATTTGGATGGAGTGTGGAAAATGGAAATGTTGGGTATTCACTTTTGTGTCAATGCCTTTGATTAGTTAGAGATTTAGTTGAGATAAAGGCTATTTAAGAAAAGGAGGGATCTGGATTTTAGTATGGAAGGATGAAAATCATGGTTGTTGGTACAATACCATACAGGTTGGTACGTATTCATTTTCAATTAAACTTGTATTGATAGCCTTTGGTATTATTCTGGTATTAGTATTTACTTATACAAGCCTATTTCGGTTGTACTAATCGAATGTAGTTGTATAGTTGATACATAATATAAACTTCTAAAAAAAATAAAATTGACATTGATCATAAATTTGATGAATTAGATATAATTATTCATAAATTTGATTAATATTAAATAAAATTACTCATAAATTCAATTAATATTAAATAAAATTACTCATAAATTTGATAAATGTTAGACATAATTACTTATAAATTTGATAATCATTAAAAAGTCTCACCCTTACTATTTAAATTGATATTGATTTTTTATATTTAATGAAGTTATTTTTTTAAATATTATATATAATTGATAAATATTTGATATATGAAATTTATTTAATCTTATTTATTTCATATTTGAAAATATTTTTCATATAGATAAATTGAAATTTTTAAAATCTAATAGACCTGAAATGGCATACCAAAATACATTGGTACTAGTACGTACTAGTACCAAAGCAAAAATGATACACCCATCGGTATAGTATTTATTATTTTGGAAAAAATATTAAATCGATCAGTTGAATCAAAAATTGAAATCTGACCAGTTCGATCTTCAATTCGGGTTTTTAATATTGGTTAATTGTAATGAAATTATTGTAAGAGATATACTCCTCTTTTAAATTTCAAATGTTTATCCTTGTACTCCATTCTTTCAAATTTATTTATAATAAATAAATAAAAATTAAAATATTATTTAATCTTTTTTTAAATATAATGAATACAAAATTATTTATTAAGTTTTTAAAATTTAAAACATATAGACAAAATATATTACTATTTCTTAAAAATAAAATATATTAATAACATTGATAAAAAAATATTTACATATTCATAACAATTTATAAATTCAGATAGCGTCTATCTACTATATATAATTTTTTAGTTCTTAGGATTCAACTGTTTTTTTATTTAATTTGTAAGGTTACTTTTAAAAGGAAGAATTCTAAAAATGACAATGCATTTATAATTATTAAAAAGAGTGAAATTGAAAAAAATAATTCCACATAAAAAAATATCAATTATTAATTTTTGAATCCTTAATAATTAAAGGGGTATTTTTTTTTTAAATTTGTAAGGCTATCTTCAGCAATATTAAAATAGAGAATTCCAAAAAAAAGGAAATCGTAATTATTAAAAAAGTATGAAATCGAAAAAAATAATTTCAAGAATTAAATGAAAATTATCAAAATTATTAATAAGGAGATTATAATTACATTTTTACCTTTATTTTTATTTGTCGCTTGTTGTTTTCTTCCTTGAAAAATAAATAGTGGGGGTCGGTTCTCTAGGTAAAGAACCGACCCCCCACCAATCTATATTATAGATAATATATAATGTATATACATTATATATATTAAAAATACTTTTTAAAATAATAAAATATTTAAAATATTTTATATTAAATCTTAAATTCATAAAATAAAAAATATATTAAATCTAGAATTATAAAATAATCTTGAATTATATTAAATCTCGAATTATTCTTAAAAAATAATAAAAATAAAAAATATTTTATATTAAATTTTAAATTATTAGTTAAAAATAATAAAAATTTAAAAAATATTTTATATATTATTATATATTATATAATACATAATACATATTATATATATGATATATTATATAATATCTATCTATACATACATACATATTATGATTTTTGAGTTCTTAGAGACTATTGTAGCATTTTCTTAATATATTAGATATATATTTGTAATCTAATAATTAAAATGAGTTTTATATTTTTTATTATATATTTTCCACTGACATGTGTTATTTTTTTTATTTTCTATTCATGGCGTTGGATAAGAGAGAAAGAAGGAGGAAAAAAAAGAAAAAAAGAGGAGGAAAAAAAAGAAAAAATTTGTGTTCTTATTCATATTATTTTTATTTTTAAAATATTATCAATTTTTATGTGTAAATAATTCGTGTTATTTTATTCATACTTTTATTCATTCGTTTATTCATATAATGTTCATATAATTTTTCATATTATGTTTAATTATTTATATATATATTATATTCGTGTTATTTTTTATATGTTTAAAGTATTATAAATTTATATATAAAATTTTTACATTAGTTAGTCGTTTATGTATATTTGATATGCTCATCTGTTTATGTTGTATTTATTTGTGTCATATTTATATCATGTATCAATTTAAAACCGACAGCTATATTACACATATAAAAAAAATATGATGTTATATATTTTAAAGGGGTTAATCTACATGAAAACTTATATACCTGATTTGATATTTGTATTTGATCTACTTGATAAAAATTTTATTTTATTAATTATTTTTAATTTTTTTGATTATATTTAAAATACTTGATCCATTGATCCTTTCGACAATTTATATGTTAATTTAGAATTAGTTTATTAATGAATTTTAGTTTTTATATTTAATTTCTACTTTTATTAAAGGGTTAATCTTCATCCTAATTTAGTGGTTGATTTAAAATTGATACTGGACCTACTCAAAAAAATTAAAAAATTATTTTATTAATTATTTTTAGTGTTTTATATTTAAGTTTTTTATTTGATTTTTAAGTGAAGTATTTAAAGAAGTTGCTCTGTATGTGACTTATGAGGTTTATTATGACATTTATATGACACGCACATAACAAATTTATTTTATTAATTGATATTTTTTATTTAGTTTTTAGATGATATATTTAAAGGGTTGATCTATAGGTTGATTTACGACTTAATTTAAGATCCGTACCCAACCCATTTGGTAAAAAATTTAAAATTTTTATCTTATTAATTATTTTTATTTTATTTTTAAATAATGTATTTAAAGAGTTGGTCCGCACGTTGACTCGTGAATCAATTTAGAATCTATACTAAATATGCTAAAAAATAAAAAATTATTTTATTAATTTTTATTTTAATTTTAAAAGTTTATTTAAAGGGATTAATCCGCATGTTAATTTGAAGGTCAGTTTAAGATTGATACTCGAGATGGCCTGTGAAAAAAGATTAAAAACATTTATTTTTAATAATTATTTTAAATTTATTTTTAAATGATATATTTAAAGTAATTGATCCACACTTTGACGCACGGATTGATTTAAAAACTATATCAAATTTAAATAAATAAATATTATTTAATAAAAATTAAAAATTAAAAAATATCATTAATTATTTTATTTTTAAATGATGTATTTAAAGTAATAGATTTACTTGAAAACTCTAAATTAATTAAAATGTATATCTAATTTTAAATACATATTTATTATTTATATAAAATTTAATTTATAATTAATAATAATTAAAATTTAGAAAATAAAAATAATCTTCCAACTAGGCATCACACTAGTTTACTAATAAAAAATAGGTCTAAAAATAGCCGTACAACGAGCTTAAAATAAAAAACCTAGTAAAATAATATAAAATCTGAAACAGATATATTTTGATAGCCAAGATCAGATCGAAGTGGGAAGGCTTATTGTTATAAACGTTGTAAAGATAATGACGAGCTGGTGCCGATGAGACAGCTTAGGTAACAATACGATCAGTGTGATTGTCACCTGTACACATATAGGACAGTCGTGTGCCATCCCTCAAACATTATTGGAAAAATGTCAAAAAAAAGGAGAAATGGATCAAAAATTATTAAAAGTTGGTGAAAGTAAAAAAATAATTTTAAATAAAAATAATAATTAATAAAAATATTAATAAAGAGAATGTAATTATTTTTTATTTTTTATTTGAGCTTTACTATCTTTTATCAAATAGAGTAAAGTAGGTTTCTTACAAAGAGAATCGACCTCCAAACCTAAATATATAATATATATTATATATAGATATAATATATATTATATATAAATTATATATTCAAAACACTATTTTAAAATAGTAAAAATTAAAAAAATATTTAATATTAACTCCAAAATTATTTTTAAAAAAATAAAAAATATATATATTATATATTATGTGGGAGTTGGTCCCCTTGGTAAAGAACCGACTCCCAACTTATTATATATAAATTCTATATAATACATTGTATAATACATATATAATATAATATAATATATAATATATTATAAAAATAAAAAATAAAATATTTTATATTAAATTCTAATTTATTATTTAAATAATAATAATAATTAAAAATATTTTATATTAAATCTTAAATATTATATAAAAATAATAAAAATAAAAAAATTTATATTAAATCTCAAATTACTATATAAAAATAATAAAAAATAAAATTATTTTATATTAAATTTTGAATTACTATTCAAAAAATAATAAAAATTAAAAATATTTTATATTCAATCTCAAATTATTTTTTAAAAAATTAGAAATAATATATATTATATATATTATATATAATATGTGGAAGGGTCAGTTTTTTTACCAAAGGAAACAACCCTTCATATATTATATATAAATTATATATAATATATTTTATGTAGTAAATATATAATACAGTATATATATATAATATAATAAAAAATAAAAAATAATCATAACTAAATGTACAGAGACCATAATTGAATGTACAAGTAACTATAGCTGTATGTATAGGTGCTTATGACTAAATGTACATATGACTAAAACTGATATATTTAATTCTAATATATATACTAATATATGTTTCAATATGTGGAGGGTCGGTTCCTATACGAGGGAAACCGATCCTTAATATATATTACATATAAATTATATATTAAAAATACTATTTAAAAATAATAAAAGATTAAAAATAGTTATATTATATATCAAATTTCTATTTAAAAACACTATAAAATAAAATCGTAACTGAATATGCAAGTGACCATAACTGAATATACAAATGTCTATGACTAAATGTATAGATTACCAAAACTGATATATTTAATTTCAATATATATAATATATACTGATACATTGATATATAATGATTTGGTTGCTACAATTCGTACATTCATTTATTGTCATCTATATATTTATTTATAGTCAGTTGTGCAGTTAGTTATAGCCATTCGTACATTTAGTTTAATTGGTTCATACATTTATTTATCATCATTTTGTACATTTACTAGTGGTATATACATTTGAGTTTAAATGTTTCCTACGCAAATCTAATGCGTAAATACAAAAATGGCTTTTTTATGCGATCCCGTGTAGAGTAGGTGAGAAGGTTAGCCTCTTCATGTGATCTTGTGTAAGGTAAGTGAAGAAGGTTTTAAGAAAAATGGTTTCTTTATATGATCTTTTGTAGGGTAGGTGAATAAGGCTGACTTCTTCACAAGATCCTATGTAAGGTAGGTGAAGTAGGATTTAAGCAAAATGATTGACGGAGTTTTCCTAGATTTTCTCCGATGTAGTTAGTGTATATATATATATTTATAAAAAAAAATTGTAAAAAGGCTTTATACGGTCCGAAAAAATTGTATCTATTTGGTCTTTGCCTTATTCTTGATTCTCAGCAATGCTAGAGAGGGACAATTGTTGATATCTAATTTTGTCCAAACCCTTTCCCTAAAAGTCTAAAAATATCTAAGACTAAGAACTTAATGACCTCTCGTGAAGGTAGATTTTCTTAGGGTGGACTGGATGTTTTCAAGACCTTTTTAGTCATATCTAAATGATCACTAGTGCACGAGACAGAAAAACTGCCTTTTCAAAAGTCACGAGAATAAATCTCGAATAAAAAAGATTAATATCAAGGTAAGAAATTAGCATTTTAACTTTATACTTGTTAAATTTTGAAATTCATTTCTATAGATGATATCATGGTCAAATTTTTAATTTTTAAAAATTTTTTGAGAATTTTTTGTAAAATTTAGAAAGTTGACTATCGTATATTTTTACTAATACTCGTGCAATATTTATGCCGATGCACACTCTGAAAAATCATAAATATTCAAGAAAAAATTTTCATTGGATTTCTTTATCATGAGGTATCAAGTTGTCAACTTTGGGACTTAAATTTGAAATTTTAATAATACCATGTGTGTTATGCTAGTGAAAATTTTCTCGGTAAAAATTGTTTCAGATTTCAAGTTTTCATATTTATTATTTTTATAAATAAATATTTTGATTCATGTGTTGGATAAAATTCATTTTTATAAAATTTGAACATATTTATGAAAATTTTCCATTTCCAAGATTTAGAGTTTTTTACTCTGTAAATTTTTTAAGGCTGATTTTTCTGAGTTTATAATTTTAAAAATTCTTCAAATATTTTCATTAAATTGAAATTAAATCATGTTTTGAAAATGCAATTTATTTTATGAGTTTTGAATTTTTCCAAATAATAATTTTCTACTGAAAGGGTTTTTGCTCGTAAAATTTTACAAGTTTAAAATTTTTAATTGCCTTTTTCTTGCATATAAAACTTTCCAAAAATTCTTTTTTGAATTTTATATGGAGATTTTATTAATTTTATTTTTAATGGGCCAAAATTTATGTTTTCAATTTCTAGGACTTTAAAACCTATTTATTTTTCTAACGAGCGCGATAAGCCTATTAACTTTTCGACGAGCCTAGTGAATCTTTTTGTTTTATAATAAGTCTAAAAAATGTATTTTGATTAAATTTTTAATTAAATTTGTTTAGTCAAATTTATTGTTTGAATACATAATTTTTAATTTGTTACAATTTAGTCCTTGTAATTTGCTTTTGTTCAAATTAAAATTTTTTCTCTTTCATATTTCTAGATGACATCATCTTCCAAAATGACAAATTCATTAATTAAACTTTACCAAAATGAAAAAAAATAAGAAAATAATAAATAAATAAGGAAAAATGGTAGAAACTTGTAGAACCGTTCGAACAAGGAAATTATTTAAGCCTTGGCCGATTCTCCCATTTTATAAATAGGGAGAGAATTTTCATGGAAATGTTTAGAGGCTAGGAAGAAACAAACACTAAAAAAACCATTAAATTTTTTAAATTTTCAAGCTTTTAAAGGTAATTTTTCTTGTAAAATTCTTAATTTTTGTTCATTTTATATTTGATTCTTCCTTTTAGAGAGCGTAATGAATACTTGTGTTCATGAATTTTGGTTGATGTTAAAGGTCAAGTATGAAAGCTATGATCGTAGTTTTATGACATAGTTGTTAAATTTAATTTTTATTAGTAAATTATTGATATTTCATCAACATTATTTTTATTTGTTGATAAAATAAATTATTCTCATGTATATATTTTTAAGTTATTTTTCTTAAATTTTCATGTTGACTTATTCATCATTTATTATGTTTTTGTCAATATTTATGCTTGGTAAAAATTATGACATATATTTGTATTGATGTTTATGAAAAAATGTGATGAATAAAACTATTTTAGTTGATATATATGCTGATTGAATATATTTGTGACCTTTGACGAAATATTATGTCATGTTTTTATGAGATTTAGGACTATTTTATAAAGTTTGAAACTTGCAGAGTCTAAAAATAATTTTTTCAAAATTTTCAAGGCCTTGGAGGCTATTTCCATGCTTGGTTGATTCTTATGAAGCTGATTATGTGATGTTTTGAATTTTAGGCTATTTTGTAATTATAGAAAATAAAGAGACTAAATTGCAACAAATTGTAAAATATTTTCTAGGCCATATAAGCTTGATTGAACATGTCTTGTAACCTTTAGAGGTGTTTTCATGCTTATTTAAAAATTTATAAATATGTTTTATATATTTTTAATCATGTATAATTTAAAAAAGTTTAGGGATGCATTTGTAAAATTGAAAATTTTTGTTCTAAGGCCATAGGTGCTTGGTCAAATTGATTATGTGATCTTTGGTATGATTTCCATAATTTTTGTAATGTGTTTTATGTTATTTTGTGATGTTTTTCATGCAAGGACTATTTGGCAAAGTTAGAAAATTTTAGGGATCATTTAGAAAAACTTTGTATTTTAGAGTTAGTGAAATATTTTTGATATTTTAGTAATATTTCTAGCATTCCTTTGATCCTCCAGAGGGGTGTAAAAATTATTAAAATTTTTGTATTCCTCTAGTTTTTTGATAAGGGAATGAAATGCAATTTTGAAAAATTTAGGACCTTATTAGCAATTTTTATATTTTAGGTCATTTTTTATGTCTACGTTAGCCATTTAGGAAAAAATTATTATTTCATACCACTATCGAGTCCCCTAGGTTATTGGGATACTTTATGTCAAAGGTACACCTTAGGGGTATTTTGATAATTTTCTTGAGAACTGAGTCCTATGTAATCATTGGGATACTTAGATGTCGAAGGTGTACAACTGGAGTAAGTTCGTTTGTTTATGACATCATCTAGCCTTTTAGGGTTATTAGGATACTTATATATTGAAGGTGTATAGTAAGAATAGGTTCTTTCATTTATGATGTCATAAGTCCTTTAGGGTTACCAATATATTTTTATGTCAAAGTTAAACCTTAGGAATTTTTAAGTAATTTACATCAGAATCAAGTCCTATGTGATAACCGCGATACTTATATGCCGAAGGTGTACAATAAGAATAGGTTTATTTGTTTATAAAGATATCAAGTCCTTTAGGTTACTGGGATATTTCAATGTCAAAGGTAGACTTTACGGACATTTCAGTAATTTTTTAGAATAAAATCCTATGTGATCAATGGGATACTTGTATGTCAAAGGTGTACAGTAGGAATAGGTTCATTTGTTTATGCTGTCATCAAGCCTTCTAGGATCACCATGATATTTATATGTCGAAGGTGTACAGTAGGAATATGTTCATTCATCTATTAAATTATAAAGGGTCACTGGGATACTTCTACATCGAAGGTGTACTTTAAGGGGCATTTTGTCTTTTTGATCATGTTTATGTCCTTTGAGTCTAGTTTCGTACGTATAGTCAAAATCAAGCCTTAGGACAAATGTTATTATTTAAAATAAAATTGGAGTTTTTTCAAATCAAGGCAATTTCTTTGATGTTAAAATAGTAGTAGAATTTCTTCTAGCATATGGAGAGGTTTTACAAATTATTCTAATAATGAGATATCATTTTTAAAAAAAAGAAAATTAAAATTTTAAAAATTTTAAAAAAAATAAAACCTTTTATATTCCCTTGGCTCTCCAGTAGGGTACAAAAGATATTTTGATTTCTTAAAACCTTTCGTATTCCATTCGCTTTCTAGTGGCCTACAAAAGATATTTTGATTTCTTAAAACCTTTCGTATTCCACTAGTTTTCTAGTAAGGTATGAAAGAGACTGATAAGAACCTTCTTGTTTTTCTAGTTCTTGGGAAAGATGTGAAAGATATTTTGATTTTTGAAAGAAATGTTTAAAACCTTATTTTCTTACATGGAATAATAAAGTTATTTTATGAAAATTTTGACGTGTGAGAATTATAATTAAATATCGAATATTGAAATTGAATAAAAATCAAAATTTATGTTAACACATGATTTATAGGTATCGATTGTGGGGCATCATGAGAAGGTTGATCCTTATTTGTGATTGTAACAGACTCTTGACCCTTTTCTATGATTTCTAATATAATCTCAAACTTCGAAATTTGTTTTTATGGGTTTCGTAACCCTTAAAATATGAACTCCAACAATTGATCAATCTCACTTGGCAAAAATAGATTGATGGCAACTCCAAAATAAATGGCTGTTTCATAACAACTATTTAAGATTAAGTGAGTCAGTCATCTTGACAACTCTATCTCCAAACATGAAAAACAAGGGAAATAATAACGGTATGGCCCCTAAAATAAAGGAAAAATAATGATATGTTAATATATATAGGAAAGAAGAGTACACCTGTCATTTTAAGTCGGACTGGTCAAGATTAATATCCAGGCCATGTTGCGAAAGCACGAAGTCGTGTAAATAAATAAAATGGCATGAAAAAGAAACTGTCATGCAAAAGGGTATGTGCCTCAAAGTGTTGTGAATGGTTCTTCACAAGATTTGGAAAATGAAAAAATGTCTATTGGTGAAATAAACTTAAAATATATCCTTTATCCTACCTTAACCCAAGCCTTGCATTACAAACTTAATAAAATCTTACATGATCTTTGATGATGTGTTAGTTTACATTAGTGGAGAAAGAGATGAAAAACAAATATATGAGAATCTAGTATTAATTTTTAGTTTGCATTAGCATAAACTTATTTAGGTTGCATGTAATTATTTGCAAAAAGATCATACACACACCTCGAAAATCCATTCACAGCATGAGGTTAATAATTGAATCAAAGGATAAATTTAAATTATGTTAGTATCTACCTTGAGTTGAGACTCGGAGATGACTTTTCATCATTTGAGCACATTCTTGTAAAATGTGTTTCCTTTCATTTGTTAGGTTTTCCTTTTCTTTTTTTTTTGTTTTGCTCGAAGAATAGCAAAATCTTAAGTTTAAAGGTATAATAACTCTTTAAAATAGAGTTATTTAGTCTCATTATATGCATTAAAATAGCTAAGTCTTATAGATTTTTATTTTTATTTTATTTATTTTTAGTAGTTTTTAAATTGGTATTAATTACTTTCTTTACATTTAAATTACTTAGTTATTTAAATATTTTGTATTTGTAGGTCAAAACCTAAAAAAGATTTCAAAGTGGAATAATTTAATCAAGAAGCAAAGTGGACTCAATTTGGTGTTTTACAAAAAAAAAAAAAAATAATAATAATAATAATAATTGAGCTACTTGCATGCTCAGTTTCTCTCTAGGTTTTTGGCTATATATAAAACTCTTAAGATTAGAATTAAAGATACCTTAGATACTCTATGGCTTTTATTTTTCTTTAGTTTTTTGAAGAAGAGAATAGCCATCAAAGAGCTTGCAATTAGAGAAGGATTGAAGAAGTTGAAGACTAAGACCCCATGACTCTTATTTTTCTCTATCTCTTTACCTTTTTATCTTTATTATAATAATTATGATGGTGAAACTCTAGTGTTTTATATTTTATATATTTAATATGAATTAATTTTATTTTTCTAGGATTACAATAGAACTCAACATGTAGTTTGGATTATTTTATTCTCATTGCTTAATTTAATGATATTTGAGTTGTTTATTCAATTTTGTTCTTAATGCTTCTAATTGTTTGGCCACCAACTAGATTGATTTGAACTTGTAAGAGGGAATTTTGTGTTTATACATAGATTGAAGAACATATATTTCATATTCATTTATTATGATGAATTGATCTACATGTTAGATTGAAATATACGAGCATGTTATGTGTAACCAAATTAGAGTCTAAGCTTAATGAGTTTCTTTTAATTCAATTTGCATAAGAATATAATAAATTGGTTAAAAGAGATGTTTTTATAAGACCATCTGAAGTTACTTATAAGTAAACTCGAAGTTAATGATTCATTATTATTAATTAAGTTAAAAGGGTAAAACAAGTTCAAATGAAGTGTTAAGGAAATTGTAATCCGAAGCCTTTTTCATTGATTAAGTAAACCCTATTTAATTTCTTTAATTCATTAACTTAGTTAATTTTAATTTTATTGTAAAATATTTTAATTAGTTGTTTGGGTAAAATTAAATTGTTTTAATTTTAGTAACTACTAAAGTTAATACAATTCCTTATGGGAATGATATTCTACTCTTTACTATATTATTTGTTGCGATATGTATACTCATATGGTCAAATCCAACAACAAATCCCTAAAAATTTTTACCAAATTATTCTGATTGGGAAATCAATATATTTGATTATGTTGGAATGATTAAGAATGTGACTAAAAGGCATGAGGCACAAAGCATAATTTAATTGGATAAATAGTCATTTCAATTAAATCATGAAAATTAAACAAAGGGACATGATACATGATTCGTGTGTCATGGGTCATAATTCTGTATAAAACAAGTTAATAAAACATTTATGTTTTTGGGAGTGCAATGTAAGATTTATAGTCTAGTGATATTGGAATTAACATTTATTCAAAGAGGTGATTTTGGAATGGGTGAAATGTTGAGAGCCGAATAACATAAATCCATTAGGTGCCTACAATACCTTCAGATTTGTGTTGGCAAAAATTGACCAAGCAGAATGGCTTTTAAGGACAATAAAGAATACAATTGGGGTCAAAACTCATTGATTTATGTCCTACCACAATAATAAGAATTTTAATTTAGGAAAATAAAACGGATATTCATCCTGTTATTGGATTTATATTTTAACATTAATTGTAATTTATTTATAAACTAACTTTAAATTCGTTTCAATATAAATTGATTATAATCAAGTGATAAACATAAAAAAGAAAGTATCTTTTAAATTCAAGAAAGAGGTAACAAGTTAAAAGGATTTCTTCAATCCTTATAATTAATTAACTGGCGTAATTTTTTTTTTCTGAAAAAGAAAAAAAACAAAGAAATAAAGTAAGAGTTCTTCCTTGTTGATTAGTAAAATAAAAGTCCTCACATAGTTGATACTGTCTAGGACTGTGCATTCGGTCAGTTCAGTCAAAAAAAACTTTAAACTGAATTAACCGATTTAGCTAGAGGAACTGACCGAACCGACCGACATTTTTAACCATAACTAAATTAATTGAGCCGACTAAATTTCGATCGATTTAATTAGTCAGTTCAATCAAATTGGTTTATTGAGTCTTGGACGAATGATTGTATATTTGGTTTGAATGCTTGCTACCTCATTCATAAATTCTTCCCCATTACTTTTTTGATTTATTCAAAATCTTCATTGCTACATCTCGTCCATCAAATAGCTTGCCTTTGTAAACATCCCCATAGCCTCCTTTACCTAATTTATCTTGGAATA